>JAODAL010020629.1:0-68927 GCA_025379985.1 Phyllomedusa bahiana | reverse complement strand
ATTTGAATCATACTATTTTACGGACTATAAGATGCACCGGACCATAATGGTATGTTCACATGGCTTATTTGGGCGTGCATTTTGCCAAGTATTTTGTCACGTATTGCAAAAGTGGAGTGATTTCAACTTTATTTATTTTTTTTCCACTTTGCTACTTAGTCCCTCTAGGGTACTTGACCACAAGGGGCAACATGCCTTGTCCTATATACAACAGTACTATTGTATTGCTGTACTTAGGATTTTCATTCCTTACCTATTAGAGCCTGCCACAGGCAGGGTGTAACAGGTGTACATACATGGTATGAGGCTTCCTGCTGCCATAGCAACCAATTTCACCCCCCCACCACCACAATTACATTAATTCAGCTAGATGCCGCAGCGTCTAAAGTGTTAGCAGCAGGGACGGAACCGGCTCCATCCCTGCTGTTAGTGGCGGCTGTACAGCGCTTTCTCGGGTCGGCAGGAGCCTGGAGAAGAGCGATGCTGCGGGAGGCTGGCAGGGAGGTTTGACCCCTTAAATTCTTATGGTGGCTTCCTGCAGCATCGCCCTCACCCTCATTTCCCCCCAAAATTTTAGGGAAAAAAGTGCGTATTATAGTCTGAAAAATACGGTATGTCTAATTCACATCAAATAGAGAAACCCAAATATTGTGTAGACTCATTACACACAGACCAATATATTTTAAGCATTAATTTCTTTTAATGTGGAGGATGATGGCTTACAGCTAGTGAAAACTCAAAATTCACTATATCAGAAAATTTGAATAATTTGACTCATGGTGTCACAAACAAAGGTTTCCTAAGCCTTTACATGATCCCTTAGTCTGGTTCAGAACACTACACAACCATGGGGAAGACTGCTGACTTGACAGTTGTGCAGAAGACAGTCATTGACAGGTGAAGCCACAAAAGGTCTGTGCTAAAGGAACTGGCTGTTCACAGAGTGCTCTATCAAAGCAGATTAATGGAAAGTTGTGTGGAAGAAAAAAGTGTGGTAGAAAGAGGTACACAAACAACAGGGATGACTGCAGCCTTGAAAGGATTGTCAAGAAAAGGACATTCAAAAATTTTGTAGAGAAACACATATAGTGGACTGTGACAGGAGTCGGTGCTTCAAAAGTCACCACACACAGACATGTTCGGGACATGGACTACAACTATCAAATTCCTTGTGTCAAGTCACTAGTGACCCAGAGACAACATAATAAACATCTTAGCTGGGGAGCAATGTCATCTGCTGGTGTTGGTCCATTGTGTTATATTAAGTCCAAGGTCAGCGCTGCCATCTACCAGGAAATTTTAGAGCACTTCATTCTTTCCTCTGCTGATTTTATTTTCCAGTAGGACGTGGCATTTGTCCACACTGACAAAAGTACCAGTACCTGGTTTAATAACCATGGTATCACTGTGCTTAATTGGTCAGGGCTAACTTTTGGCGGGTGGGGCTAACACCTGCTCAAGAATAAGATTTGAGGGGTAAATGCTCTAAAACTACAGTATCTTAAAGGATAAAGGAAACAGCGCTGGAAACAGCATGTCTGACACTAGCTTGTCCTCAGCAAGGGGGGCATAATCTATGTGACAGGTTCTCTTTAAGACCTTCAGCCGAGCTGAATGACACAATCTAGGAAACCTGGGCTTCCATATCACCTCAGCAGTGCCACAGGCTGATCGCCCTCATGCCACGCTACATTGATGTAGTAATTAATGCAAAACCAGTCCCGACAAAGTATTGATGCTTACACTGTACAGAGCTTTCAGTAGGTCGACATTTCCGTATCATAATTAATTTTTTTGACTGGTCTTTTACACAATCCCAATTTTCTAATATACTGAACTTTGGGTTTCATTAGCTGTAAGCCATAAATAAATAATCCACAATAAAAAAGAAAAAAACTTAAAATATGTCGCTCTGTGTGTCATGAGTCTATACAATATATGGGTTTCTCCATTTGACTTGAATTATGGACATAAATTAACTTTTTGAGGATATTTTCATTTTTTTTTATGGTGCAGTAGTATATCCTTTTAAGGGTCCTTGCACGGTAGATTTTGGTGAACATTAAAAGAGAATATGTTAATGTTTAAGAGACATAGCACAAGGAATTGTATAGCATGCAAATTATTTATTACACTAAACTAGAAATAACTAAGAGACAACAACTGTATGGTTAAAAAAGACCAACCATTTAGGGTTACCTATGGACTTTTGGCATAACCAGTGTAAGACTGGCCCACCAGAGGATCAGTGGATCCTCCAGTGGACCCTGAGTCCTACACGGCGGGGCCCACCGCGGCTCCCTAGTGAAGAGGGCCTGCCCTGGCCGTTGTGATTAACTGGACAGCGGCACAATGAAGTGAACTCCTGCTGCTGGCGGCATGATGATGTCACGCCGCCAGTGTTGAGGAAGAGGATGCCGCTCAGACACAGAAGGAGGAAAGGTAAGTATTACCTGTCTAACTGAGGAGACATATGTACAGTGTTTTAGAAATCTTTTTGTATCCAATACGACTTTAAACTTCTCCACAACAGTATCATGGACCTGCCTGGTGTGTTCCTTGGTCTTCATGATGCTCTCTGCGCTTTAAACAGAACCCTGAGACTATCACAGAGCAGGTGCATTTATACGGAGACTTGATTACACACAAGTGGATTATATTTATCATCATCAGTCATTTAGGACAACATTGGATCATTCAGAGATCCTCACTGAACTTCTGGAGTGAGTTTGCTGCACTGAAAGTAAAGGGGCCGTATAATTTTGCACGCCCCACTTTTCAGTTTTTATTTTTCACATAAGTTTAAAATATCCAATAAATTTCGTTCCACTTCACAATTGTGTCCCACTTGTTGTTGATTCTTCACAAAAAAATTTAAATTTTATATCTATATGTTTGAAGCCTGAAATGTGGCAAAAGGTCGAAAAGACTGTGGCAAAAATACTTTCACAAGGCACTGTATACATGCCTAACTGAGGTGGACCTATATATCAGTTAGGCAGTTGTTTAAACACATATAAATTTAAAATTTATATTATATTAATTGTATTATATAATATATTATATATATATATAAGTATATATATATACTGTATATATATTAGTATATATATATAATATATTTATATAATATATATATTATAATACACCTGGCTAACTAAGGGGACATATATATACCTGCCTAACTGAGGGCCCATATATACCTGCCTAACTGAGGGACCTATGTAGCTTCCTATCTGAGGGGAACTATACAACTACCTAACTAAGGGGACCTATAGAGCTTCCTGTCTGATGAGGGGAGCTATAGAGCTACCTGAGAGGACTTATAAACCTATAAGTAAGGAGTTGCTGAAAAAGTGAGGATTTTAAGATAGTTGTGTCCATCTCTGCAGGTATAAGGGTTGGTCGGGAGAAGTCAGCATGGTGGTGTGGACCGGATGGAGAAGAAAAGGGAATATAAACAAAACATCGGAGAAACGTCACCTGTGAGTCACTAAATGTACTAAATATACTAAATGTGTTCAAAGTGTAATGGTTTATACTCAGCAATGATGTGGTGGTATTATTCAGTCCAGATATAATGGTGATATGTGATCATGGTGTGGCAGTATTATTCAGTCTCTATATCGTGGTGATATGTGGTCATAGTGTTGTGGTATTTTTCAGTCACTTTGTGGTGGTAATATTTGGTTATAGTGTGGTGGTATTATTCAGTCACTATGTGGTGGGGATATATGGTCATAGTGTGGTGGTATTATTCAGTCATTATGTGGTGGGAATATGTGGTCATAGTGTTGTGGTATTATTCAGTCACTATGTGATGATGACATGTGATCTTGATGTGTCGGTATAACGTCTTAGTGGTATTATTGGTATTTTTAGCCTTGGGATTCTGGTTTTATGTAGTGATCTTATTTGGTAACTGCACGACCATTATTTAGTGGCTTTATACTCAGTGCTTTGTGTTGTAGCTTTTGATATATTCCTATTTATATAAAATGTATAATTCGGGGAGGGGAAAATATATCTTTAGACCTTTTATGTTCACCACCTGGTGTCCTGCTGCAATTAGGTGAGGGAGACTCAGAAGCCCCAGCGCTCCATCTTGATTACAGATTAGTGTGATGGTGTTATCATAACAAGGAGACACAGTGGGTCTCTAAAATAAACTCCTCTGGTGGGCTCTAGACACCCCAGTCCGACACTGAGCATAACCATAATTAATTACTGAAGTAATCAACAACTTATATAATAATTACTAAACATTGTGTAAGTAGAATTCATAGGGCCCCTTAGCAAAAATGGATAAGGCCCCACCACTTAATGAAAATAAAGCAAAATCGCAGTATAAATAACAATAATTAAAGGTATAAATTATGCTGTTATATATCAGGGAACCCAAATAGTAGCGCTTTACTGTACAATAGAAAACCATCAATTAATTGTTTCCTCTGTTTCCTAAAAAAAGGAACAACGTTCTTTTGGCCCTATAACAGTCGTTATGCCTGCTATAGCTATAGTTATAAGATAAAAAAGCTAGCCAAAAACTCACAAGCAAGTCCATCCAAATCCCTTAAAGAAAAGGACCATGACTTAGGATGGGGGGTGGGATGCTGCTACCAACTGTTGAAGCAAGTAATGGTGGCCTTTTTAAAGTAGGGGAGCCTGACCGCGATATTCTGACCACTAATCAGATTACATCTATAAACCTCAAGCAACACCTAACTGATTCTAGATCACGGAGTATCGGATCTGAGCTAAGCTGAGCTTATTAACATATTATACATCTGCATATTAACATTAAAGTTGGAGAAGTAAATAACCATTCAGGAGAATTCTTTGTATCTCTCCACCTAAATGGTGAAAGGCCCCTCCAGGAGATCCATACTGCACTTTGGCATAGAAAATTAATATGTGATAAAGATTTAAATCTGCAGCAAGTTAATCTCTGTTGCAGATACAATGTAGATTTTTAGTGGTTTTCCCAAGTTGACTCTATTAGAACATTTTTAGATATGCAGGGAAATCCACAATACATTAGGGCACAATTACTATTCCTGTGTAAAAATTAGACAGTGCAAACAGGTAGGATGTGCAAAAGATATCACCACAATAGATAACTACGGCACATCTTTAGACCTAGGCCTAGGCGTTTCAAGGCCAAGTGCTTGTTGGCTTACTTTACACCAAAATTCTGTTCTACAATTTTGACACAATTCTGGTGAAAATTTGGCATACAATGTCATTGTGAGGCCTATCCCCTTTCCCACATGGCATATTTAATAACAACTTTTAGCGCAACCACATTAGTTAATATATGGTAAAGAGCAATCTGCTCACCTGATAAGAGAAGCACAATACTCAATGACCATTTGCTGAATATCCAAATGAAATAAGGGATAAACCAGCTTCACCTAAAACTCTGTTTTATTGTAGATCCAAAAAATTATACACAAAACAAGGTGTATAACATTCTCTGGTGCATTTCATGCAATTATGCACTTAGTGATAGCTAATGACTAAGGGCATTATTGCCTGTAACGTGCCAGCAGATGTTGCACTCCTTTTTTCATGTATAATTTTATGGATCTACAACAATAGTAAATGTGCCTTATTGTTTTTTTGTTATTTGAAAAATTCCTGGTGTTTAATTCAACAGTGGCAAATCTGATTATAAATCCTATAAAATTGTAAAAAAAAAAAAGAACAGCAGAGCAAGATTTTGGGGTAGCTTAATAGCATTTCTGTAACAACTGTGGATGCACTGCAAATTTTGACTTCCCTACTTAAGAAAATCCCCAATAAATCTACAAAATACATGCAACATAAATAGACATGCTTGGATAAAAAATCTGCACCACACTTCTATTTTCATGTAGATTCATTGCAAAGTTTTTCCACATGTGGATGAGATTTTAAGGCTATGTCTACACTACACTATGTCGACGGTTTTAGGGTTCTAAAACCGCTGAAAAACCGATTGTTTTGCATGCCAATAGACCTGTGTGTACTCTACACATTTAGTTTTTTTCCCGATCATTTCCTGGTATTTTAGAAACATGTTGTAAAAACCACCGGTGCCAGGCATCTTTCCGTTGGTTACCCGTACATTAAATTGTACGGCCGCCGGAAAAAAAAACAGTTTTTTGCGCAAAGTGAGACAAAAACCGCGGTCGTGCATCAGAAAAAAAATGGTCAACTTCCGGACGTTTTTTGTCCACACTGCTGCTGCTGTAATATACTGTAAATTTTCTGTTACAAATCTTCTGTAGAAAATTTGCAGGGTATGCTCCCTAGATGTAGGGGGTGAGACCACACCCTACGAACAGTGTGGCTTATTATCTATTGGATACTTCTACTCAATACTGAGCAAAGGGTATGAATACTTATGACCATGTGATATTTCAGTTTTTCTTGTTTAATAAATTTGCAAAAATATCTACATTTCTGTTTTTTTCTTTCAAGATGGGGTGCAGAGTGTACATTAATGAGCAAACAAATGAACTTTTGAACTTACCAAATGGCTGCAATCTAAGAAAGAGTGAAACATTTAAAGGGGTCTGAATACTTTCCGTACCCACTGTATGTTTGTAAGGGGTTAGCATGACAAAGTACTTTATTTAGTGTAGAGGTGCTTCAGGGTGGGAAAATATGGGTATGCTTGAAGAAAATCAGAGTGGTAAAGAAATCAGTGGCTGTAGGCATAGGTGTAACTTTAGGGGGGGACAGAAGGGACAGGTCCCCTCACTTTTTTCTGGGTGGGGGACGTTCCCCCCACTTTTTAGCCACTTCAATAAAAAATAATCCACATGAAGGCATGAGAATACAGTAAGTGGGGAGAGCAGAGCACATAGGATGAAGAAGTTAACCCTTTGCCTCCTATATTTCTGTACACCTTGGGGGGACAAAGTAGGTAGCAGCCTTAGGTGTCAGTGCAGAGTAAGAGCAGTGCTGATTGGTAGAGCAGGAGTCAGCAGGGGCTGCTTCACCAATGAGAACACTGCTCACAGTCCAGCACACTCTCTATCTGGTGCTGTATCTTTCCCTCCCATTGTATACTACTTCCCCTATGCGCAGCCTTCATCAGAGAAGAAGAGAAGCTCTTGCCGGATGCCAACTGCACCAGACTACAGGAGACAGGTAAGGAGGGGACAAGGGTGTGCAAGAGCCGCATTTCCAACAAGCAAACAACACTGTCAGTGCCGAAAAACCATTAAGTGAACTCACCTAAAGTGTGTAGTGTGTCTGTGTTCAATGTATGTATATATACACCGCATACTCCTCCTCTGCCCCCACAGCCATGACCTGCGCCTTCAGCCGCACACTACCAGCTTTTCACTTTCAGCAACATTTTCATTGCTTCGGTCCCACAGTGCCATCTTCTATATTTCTTCATTCCATACATCTTATTACTCACTTCTTTTTGACACCTGCCTGGCTAGTGATCTTATTGAGAAAGGTTGGAAACAACTGAAACGTCTATATTAAAACGATCACATTATCCTTTGGCCACATCACCCTATCATGTAAAAACTATGTCAAAGATTGATGCACGGAATCTATTTTGTATGACACCCTTACGTAAATACACTTGAATTACCTATAAAGATTTATGAGCAAACTATCAAATCTCTTTTTGCCTCTGTGTGCTGTGGATATTTTTATACTCTGTATATATACACACACACAATTTCTGGGGGTACCTTGTCTAATGTAGTCTCTGTTGTACAGTGTGTAATGTAATAATCTCTAGGGTATGGTGTAATATAATCTCTATGGTACATTGTGTAATGTAATCTCTGGGGTACGATAATGCAGTATATATATGGGGTACAGTGTGTAAACTAATCTCTGGGGTACAGCGAGTAATGTAATCTCTCGGGTATGGTGTGTAATGTAATCTCTGGGGTATGGTGTCATGTAACCTCTGGGGTACAGTGAGTAATGTAGTAATCTCTTGGGTACGGTGTGCAATGTAATAATCTCTGGGGTATGATGTGATGTAATCTCTGGAGTACAGCGAGTAATGTAATCTCTGTTGTAAAGTGTGTAATGTAATCTCTGGGGTACAGCGTGTAATGTATTCTATTTGGTCTAGTGAGTAATGTAATCTCTGGGGTACAGTGTAATGTAGTTCATTTCTAGGGTTCAGTGTCTAATATAATACATATTTGGGGTACAGTGAATTATATTATTTCTTGAGTGCAATGTGCAATTAATTTCTAAGGTGCTGTTAGTAATGTGAATTCTGTGGCTACCATGTGTAATATATTTAATTTCTGGGGTGCAGTGTAATTTCAGGTGTATGGTATGCAATAAAATACATTTTGGGGTACAGTATGTGACATAAGTGATTCCTAGCGGTATAGTGAGACTGAGTTCTTTTATTTCTTCCATTCTGTTGTGTGTATTACTAATTTAATGAAGTAGTGGTGGGGGATGGGAAGGTTTAAGCGAAATTTGCTGCATTGTACAACATTTTTTATTTCCATGCAGAGGGGAAAATATTATAGGTGGGCTGGTTTCGGTTTCATTGCCATGGCTGCGTTTTAGTCCCAATCCGGCTCTAAACTTCATTAATTAGAGAGCCACTCAACCTTACGGATTGCACCAAAAGTGTTTGCCATAAGGACTTCGCTCGGACCTGCTGGGGGAGCTCACAGCACTCCCTCAGACCTCCTAGCTGGGATAGAGGGTGTCACTTCACTGCAGGGAGAGGAGGGGAGAGAAGGGAAGGGAGGGGAAGTGAAAGGGAAGGCATGTGAAGGAGGGAGGGAGGGATAAGAAGATAGGGGATGAGAGGGAAAAAGTGGTCCCCCCACTTTTTGAACCAAAGTTACGATCCCTGGCTGTAGGTCTATATAAAAGGAACCTGCCCTGTTGAGGAGGTCAGTTCTGAGTTAAGTTTTGAGTTCAGTTCTGTTCAGTGTTAGAGAAGTAATGTGTTCCAGCATCTTATAATCACTTCCAGGGGCGTAGTTACATGGGGTGCAGCGGTAGCAGTCGCTACCAGGCCCTGGAGTCTAAGGGGGCCCAAAAGCCCTTCTTCTACATAAGAAAACGCCAGTCTTGTAAATCTTGCATGGTAACAAGGGGACCCCATTTCACTTTTTGCACTAGGGCCCAAGAGCTTGAAGTTACGCCTCTGATCTCTTCCACTAGCTGGCAGTGAGAAGAATAGGCTAAAGGCATACCATCTCTCTGCTAGCCCACTGGAGAAGGAAAAGAGAGGAGGAGGTAGGAGCAGGGGGCAGATAGACAGGAGAGTGCAGCAGGAGTGAGAGTGGAAGAGTTAGTTAAGGATAAAAAGGTTACAGTAGACAGCCCAGGGAGCATACTACCAATGACACCCATCCTTGAGCAGTAATGCTGCATTACAGGCACAGAGCTACAAAACAGAAAGAGAAAAAATAATAAAGGGTCTGAAGAACTGTCCTGACAACTGCTTGAAAGGCAATTGTAAGAGAGAATAGAAATGTGGAAACCCCAGCAAGAAACTGTCTGCCTGTCAACAGCGTTGTAAACTGCAAAAAAAACCTGTGAATAAAGTCTGCAGCTCCTATGCTGAGAGTCCCTGTGGTTACTCCAGTGTTGGTGCACTACAGCTGCCAGGCATCCCACATCAGCAGTCCTGACATCCACACACATCCGCTACCAAGGTGTACTCACCTGGCACCTGGGAACTGCGCTCTTCAGCATCTACCTCCTTCTACCTGCACCTTTTACAAATAAAAGGGGACACTAAACGAGTCAAACTGTACTTGGTTTTACAGTTGCAGTTCACATATTTTGATTATGTAGTTTTTATAGAAAAGTGCCCAGTCCTAATATTTGAGGTGTTTTCAGTAAAATCGTGTATTTTTATGTTAAATTTGGTTCTTCTAGCTATTGAAATTCTGTCAACCTGTCAACTCTACATGGGTTTAAAGCCTATCAGAAATAAAAGACGAAAAAAAAATTTGTGTAGAAGCCTCCACTAGAGAGAGCTAAGGAGCTTTTTCTTTTTTATAATGAGTTAATGTATGTGGTAAGCTCTTAAGCTCCCTCAAGTGGTAGCTGAAAGCATCAAGAAAGTTATCTTTTAACTCAACATCTAAATGGAGAATTGTAAGTCCTGTATTGAAAAACCAAAGCCATGACTGCAATACAAATTGAGTAAAAAGTGATTAAAACACAGTTTTTTGCTTATTTAGAGAAAAAATAGGGTTTTATTTTTATTAAAATTGGTTTATTTAATGAAAATTTTGTTATTCTGTCCCTTTATACTTTTTTTTTTTTCCCCTAACCCCCCAATTTGCAAAACAACTCTATCAGCCCTGGATTTCCAACTGAGGATTATTGTACTCCCCCACACCTGCGACAGGGGAAAATCCGCCACATTTACTGCAAATATTTTCCCAAATTTCAGCTGTGACACTTGGGGCTAAAATAACGGGATAAGAATAATGAAAAGATGCCAAAGTGGGAAGCAGGAGATGAGTCTTCGCCATAGATCATAAAAACACACTCTGGGGATGGTGCCTGTAAGCAGGTTAGCACTTGTCATCTCAAGCTGGATATTATGATGGCAGAAGCTTCCCAAGAATTTGGCCAACAGAAGGGCAGGTTGTCATGTAGATTTCCCAGTGGACAGACATCGTGTCATGCAAAATTGCTTCAACCAAAAGATGTGACTGGAACTAATTGAAAAGAAGGATCTGGGAAGGAAGTAGACTCAAAGCTGGCAGGAAACAATAGTATCTAGAATAAAACTGTGAATGTAAAGTTCTATAACCACAATATGATGGTGTATTATGAGCAAAACTTATCAGACCACTACTACTACTGCTATGACTTTACTACTACTATTGCTACTGCTACTTCCGGAATTACTTCTAAGGTAAAAAGGAATAGGTCTTTTGTCAGGACGATACTGGAACATGGTGAACTGATGTGTTGTAATAAATAGTCAATGAGCCAAAAAAGAAGCCACCCACTTAACAGGGGCTCTGGAACCTGAATATTGACTCCCTGAATTGTGAGCTGAATCGTCATTTGGTGTTTTCTGGTCCATGAATGCCATAACTATGTATTATCTTTACTGGGCTACAGATTTCTTGAGTAAATGCTAAAAGATCAAGCTTCATCTTTAGAGGGGTTTTGTCACGATGTAATGTTGACGTGGGATCCTCCAAAATGGGTATTTAATCACTTTTCTAAATATATGTTATTACAAAAAGTGAAGCCTCTGAGAGCTACAGCCTTAATCAGATGCCCTTAGTTTCCTGAAAGTTTACACTGGACACGACCAGGACACTGACAGGTGCTGATCTGGCCGCTCTTGCGTGTTTGCACTTCTTATCTGATGACAGGGAACATGCAATGGGCTAGGGAGAAAAGTGCAGTGTATGAGGCTGTCTGCTGTATAGAGAATCCACTCTTTGTAACATAATTATTTGAGTAAACATTAGAGACGCTTCATTCATGCTTTGTTTATCCTCTCTCCTGAGCAGATAGGAAGTAAGGAACTTCACTTCTTCGCAAAACCCTTTAAAAGAAGGCACTAATCTTTAAAGTTTGATAAGAGGATCCGTTAGTATCTTCTTGAAAGCTGCTGCTCTTCAGGTTCATAATTCCCTCTATCACTTCCTTCATCCACATCTTCTCCACCTTAGTCAAATTTGACTTTTTTTTTACTATTTTAGGCAGTGGTTGCCATGACCTGACATGAACCAAAACGTGATGTATGTGCTAGAGGAGTAATTCTCTAAACAAGTAACCAGCAAGACATGGCAACCCTGATCGATTGATGGAGAACATGTAGATCAGACTAGATTTGGAATGGATTCATTCCTTTCAGGAAAAATCTGAATTTTCAGTTTTTGTTGCAATTAAATCTCATAAACTGGGTTGTGTCTAAAAAGTCAGCAATTAGACTTGTAGATTGTAGTGATACCTGAAATAAAGACCATATGTTTGAGTTGCCCTCTTCTGTCAGTTTCTTATAAAAGTAATGTTTTTTAGTTCTATTCATCAGTATATATGGTGGTCATAATAACTCCAATATGGTTTGTCATCTTGAATCTAGGGGCATGCTGGATAATAATTACTATGGGTCTCCAAATGTTGCTCAAGTTGGTGGACACCTAGCATTCCAAGGTAAATTGAGCAAGCAAAATGGCTTACACTACTTTTTTGCCTCTTTTTACCTTTTCTCGCTATGTTCTGAGTAAATTTTACCATGAGTTCTAATAAATCTTTCTTCAGTCAACAAATGGTTGGTAAAGAACTGGAAGATTTTTATTTTAGACTTACTATTATAAGCTTCCTAAGAAACATAAAACTTTTCTGTGACTATAATACTGTTCTCTGATACCAATCCTTCTTCTTTATGCGACTATTAGATCAAACCGTAGACAAGCAATTTATGGCGTATAAAACAACCTCACCTATGCCATCTTAATTTGCATTTGAAAATTGATTTTCGTCACTTTAGGGATTTAAGGCAGAATTTCTCTTGCTTTATTTTACCAATGCTGTAACCCTGCAGTGTGATAAAAATAATGACTTGCGCACAAAAACATGAACAACCGGTAGTTTTTGTGATCTGGGTAGGGCCCTTTGAGGCAGTTTCATCCTGACAAAAAACCTACTAATCATCTTTATGAGCTGATACTGATATATGAACCAAAAAAGAAAAACAAAAATGTATATAACAACATTATTCCTAAATACTCTAGCACAACTATAATTAGGAGATATCAATGGAAAAGCACCCAATGGAGCACAGTGTTGTTTATTTTTTTACAGAGCACAGATAAGTAAAACAATTTATAATTGTGATGTGTGGTAATCAGATATTGAAACTTTTATAATAATTTACATTATCATCCTAGATGGCTCACTAATTCTAAGTCAAACATCATTGGAACATGCTAATCTTTGTACTACTCATTGGAATTATTTTACAGATTTAAAAACATCAGCTTAAAACTTTTAACATGTTTAGCTCTTCAGTCTACTTTGCTGTATATCTTATCACTTTATCAAAAATGGTTGCAGGTACTTAAACCATAAACCTAAGGTAAAGACCTCAAATGTAGTATGTTCTGATATACTACCTCTATGTCATGCTACATCAGACAGGGATTGGAAGATTAGGGAGGTAAATAAGTGGTCAAGAATTCTTGTAGGAAGGAGGGGTTTGGGTTTTTGGAGAACTTGTCTGACTTTGTTGTTGGCAACAGGCTCAATGGTAGGGATGGGACAACCTAATGGCAGCTACATTGGGGAGACCATAGACAGAAGTTTGGAGGAATAGGGTTGAGGCCGAGGGTAATTACAGTATAGAAATTGATTGGTTAGTGTAGATAGTCACCTAGTATTAAGTAGTATAACTGAGTGAGCAACAGAAGGAGGGTAATGACAATGAATAAGGATAAAAGGAATAGAAGTCCAAAAAACAGATAAAATGCATGCATTCTTATGTCAGGAACCTCATTAATAAGATTGAGGAATTGGAATTGATGATGTTAGAAGACAAAATGACATAATGGGGATAACTGAAACGTGGTTGGATTATACCTATATAGTTAATTTGAAGAGTTATAGTCTGTTCAGAAACGATTGCATGAATAAGAAAGGAGGAGGGTTGTTGCATGTAAAATCCTGCCTCAAGCCCATTCTATGTAATAATATCAGAAAGCAGGCTGAAAATATGGAGTTCCTATGGGTTAAAGTAAGGGCAGTGGGAACAAACAATAAAATACTTACAGGGGTTTGTTATAAGTATCCGAGTATAATGAAAGTTACAGAAAACCTACTAATAAGACAACTGGACAGGCCAGCAAATAAAAAAAACAGTATTATAATTATTATGGGGGATTTCAACAATGAGGGAACCATAATCTTGTAGATCTGCCAAACGAATAAAAGAAAGTTACTTTTCTTAACTAATACGGTAGCCAGTAAAGAGAGGGATAGTTCTGGACCTCATGTTGACTAACATACCTTACAGGATACCAAAAGTACAGCTCGGTGGTTATCTAGGTAATAGTGACCAAAACATAGTAAGCTTTCATTTATCTTTCAATAATTTGTTTAGCAAAGGAGCTACTAAAAAATAGACTTCAGGAACGCCAATATTCATAAGCTATAGCATAAAATATAGAGCTGGATAGCATAAAATGGGACAATGTATAATAAAAGCATGCAAACCAGATGGGACATTTTTAAAAGTATCCTTAATAGATGCTGTAAAAAAATATGTACATTATGGGGAAAAAGGACTTTAAAAAGACTTAAAATTAAAAGTATTGCCCCCTGTCAAATAGTCTTGATATAGCGATTAGGAAAAGGGGTTGTCTGGTCAATTTTTTTATTTATTTTTTTACTTCTGATTAAGCCCTGCACCATCCTCACTCTTTGGTGGTCTTCTGTAAAGGACAGCAACAAGGAAATTAAAAGAAAAAAATTAAAAGATTTAAAATTAAAAATTAAAATTAAAAGAAAAAAAAAATAATCAGACAGCCTCTTTAAAAGCATGTATAAGCCAAATGACAGATGACATGATTAGGGATAACATAAATGTCACCAACTTAACCCAGCAAGAAGTGGAGTCACCTTAAAATCTTTGAAAAAAAATCACTTGGTCCAGATGACATTCACCTTGATTTTTGCAAGAACTAATTCACTGCTCGTGGCCAAAGGAGTTGTAAGGGGTGTGCCCGAGTCCTTCACTGTGGGTTGCGGGTGCCGCTGTGTCTCTCCCCTTGCTGCTCCAGACATGGTTACTACCTGATAACGAGGTCCCAGGGCTTGTACTCACCTCTCCTCACTCCCTGCTGTACTTGTGCCGGCTGTCAAGCGAGTCCTCTCTCTCTAGGGCACACACAGGCTCTATAAAGTTTAAAGGGCCAGCGTGCCGGTGATTTGTTATCACCGGGCACTGACCCTATTTAGCCTGCCTCTTCCCCTCAATAATTGCCAGATCTATGTGCCCTCGTTGCCTTAGAGAAAGCGTTCCCAGTGCATCTGTCTCTACCGAGCTCCAGACCTCCTGCCTTTGTCCCCTGACCACTCTTTACCTGCTGCCTGCCCTCACCTTTCTGCCTGTTCCCGACTATGAGCCTGTCATATAATTCATTATCACACTACAGCTTGGCAGACACTGCAAGCAAGTCACATCAGGGGTAGCAACCTGTTCTCTTGCTGCAGCAAACCCAACCCGCCTTGCAAACCTTGAAAACTAGGGGCCCTTTAGACTTCACTCCCCGACATGGCTTACACCATCTTTGCGGTGGTCCAGTGTATCTACTACCCACAGACGTTACAGTAGTGCACTACCCAAGCACATGACATCACACAAAGCCACACCTTTAACCATATCCAAATATGACAACACATCAAGTCATGCCTGTAACCACCCTCATGCACACCCAATCTTACCCAGTTACCTTCAGTAGACTAGCACCAAAATAGTGTCTGCTTCCATTTTGGTCTTGCACTCCATCCATCCATTCAGTCTTTTTTTAATCAGAACAGAGTATAGCTGGGATCCTCATGCCCTGAAAAGTATGGTGGCCTTGAAAGGCTCTGAGAAAGGTGAACGTGTATAGAGTAGGTGCCCATCTGAACCGAGGTCAACTTGCTGTTTTGTTAAAAAAAAATGTGCGCTGAGAGCCTCCAATTTTCATATACACTGGATGTAACACAAATGGACTTTGAAATAATTCATATATTCAGTGCTTATTTGTCTCCTGGAATTGGCAGAGTGCTGCTGGTTCATTTGCAAAACAGATGCCAGGGTGTATAAAGATGTATTTATATAAAATATTACATTGCATATCTATGTATATAGTAGTTTCATAAGCTTAACTCACGTACTACAGCATGTTATAATGTGCAATTTCCTATTTTATACGTGGGTTATTATTTAAACATAAGAAACATACAGTATATTCACCATGTATCAATCACAAAGCTAACCAAGAACTCACTAATAGGTAATGTAGCTTTCAGGACAACAGAGCTAGAGATGGTAGGAACCACAAATAGACACAGTCTGGACAAAGCACAAAATCTGACTCTAGCTAGCTGTCTCTGAGTCTTTCCCTAGCTCTTCTTCTAACTCTGACCATAACACCAGACACCACTGACCCTTCTCCATCACTGAAAATATTGTTAAAGATATCCTCAGCTGTTACAGTGGTTATCTGTCTTCATCAGCCAGGACTGGAGATAATTAATTTTAAATTCTGGCTTTTTAACTGTTTAGCTGCTGTAGTCAACAAGACTACAAAATCTAAGAAGGTATACAGGAGGTTAGTTTCTCTTTTAAATCTCCCGATCACCTTAACATAGGTCCTTATATGGAAAAATAAAAAAATTTATTGGTTTCGAAAAATGGTTTTACAAAGCAAATTTTTAAAAGAATTAGAAGAACAAAAACTATATAAAATGGTTATTCATGAAATCACACTGAGCCACATAATAAATTTGACATTTTTTTTTACCTCCAAAAATGGCATTATTCAGTTTTTGTCCCTATGTCACCCCAGAAAGAATTATGTTTCGGTGTCTCAGTAAATTATAAGTACTGGTACTATCAAAAAGTAGAACTTGTTCCGAAAAAAACCAAACCTTCACACAGCTAAGTATCATAGTCATTCATTCACATTATCACTGTGGTAGAAGAAATTGTCAGAAGGAACTGAAAATATCACTAAGGCTAGAGCCACACAGCATAGAACAAAAAACATTGGAAAGCTGACAGCATTTTGTCCTCTGCAGGACAGGGTATTTTGTCACTAATTTGTGCAAAAACCGCAGTTGGTTTTAGTTTTTGCCTTCGGCACAGGTTTTTCATTGCTGTCTATGCGGCACAGTGTACCGTCGGAAAAGCGACAGTATTTCTGTGCTGTGTAGACATAGCCTAAGGGCTTGTCCAACAGCAAGAGTTATTGGTCAGTTTTTCAGACGGTTTGTGGTTTTAGAAACTGTCTGAAAACTGACAAGCAATGCTGCCCATAGACTTTAACAGAAAATCCATTCAGCAGTTCCCACTGAACGGATTTTCATGCCGGATTTTTTTTCACACCGCCAGCGGTCCGAAAATCTTAGAACATGTTCATTCTCCCACCTGGTTTTCGGGCAGAACATTAACATGTGAACGTGAAGGGAAACAGCTTGAATTCGCAACCTGCGGACAAAAGCCGTTCCCTTACCAGTGTTTTGTTAGTACAGTGGGAATGCACCCTAAGAGCATGTCCCCACAGCAGAGAGCAAATACCCGTCAGATTATATGCTCTGTTTTTGCAGCCATGTACATGAAAACTGGGCGGAAGAATGACCATGTTCTATGTTTTTCAGACCGCCGGCATTCTAAAAGACCGCCCAGCGGAAAACCTGTGCAGTGGAGACCGTTGCACGGGTTTTCCATTATGGTCCATGATAAAGTTTGACAGCCAAAAACCGTCTGTAAAAATGGTTATGGGGCCATGCTCTAAGAGTTCCAGGAGCCAGGCATGTGGTGATCATTAGGGTGTTTTTTTTTTTTACTTTAACATCTGATATGCAATTTTGTTTATTGATTGTTATTGAAGAAAAGTATAAGCAATCAGAGCTTTTCCAGGAATGACATAAGCAAAAGTAGGAAGATCACATCCAGCAGAAGCTACAAAGATTATTACAAATTAGGGGCAGGATGCCGAAAAGCAGCACAGGCAGACTGCAGACTGTGCTAGGTGCAGAAGTATTTATGTCACAAGTAGTGGGTTAACTCCAGTCCACTGCAGAAGAGGGCAGAGGTGACTATTAGCAGTAGCCCAACATCATCTACATGAAGCAGCCAGGAGGAGAGTTAACCAGCTTCAGACTCACACTTCCTGGTTAGACTGTGACGGGTCTACAGCAGTGATTGGCAGATCTGATCCGGTGATCCTAGCCAAGCGTGTCATAGGTACATTAGTGCTGGAGTTTTCTAAACAGCAGTGCACAAGGCTAAATAACTCTAAAGTAAGTGGTAGAAACCATCTCTCTGTTGCATGTAACATACAGCAGGAAGTGACATCACCATCCCAATCACTGCTGCAGCATGTTAGAGCAGGGAGAGAGAGAGATGTGCTCTAACTTTGAAGAAAAGAAAAATCGGAAAAGCAATTTATTTGGCAATAGTCTTTATTTAGTTTCGCATACATGTTAAAAGCTAATAAATGTGGTGGGACCAAATTATTGAGAACAAATCTGAATATATGAGCCACGGAACAGGGTACAGAAGTGGCACAGTGGTGTCTTGACTAAGGGTTAAGGATAGGATGTTTTAAAAAGGTGGTAAAAGGGAGATTAAGGAAATAAAAAATAAAAGTATAAAAAAGAGACAGTGGCAGGGTATAAGAAAGACTTAAACAGAAACAAAAAAAGATAATCACAGAGGGTGGTTAAGTGTGGTTTGCTGAGTCAGGGTGTGAGAGGTTAGGAGTCTATATTTACCTGCCAGGATATTTAGTTTGTTTGTTTTTTTTCCCATCAAAGTACTGGTTGTTCCCAGGGCTATTCCAACCTTAGGGTAAACGGCGCTTCTGCCCAAGGCAACCATGATAGCAAACCTACATCTAACTTAGTGGGTGCCACTTGCCACCCGCATCCTGCTTTAGAACACCAGGGCCCTCAGTCCAGAACATTCAAAGGCATGTCACAATGAATCAGGGCAATTACCCTCAAACCCCAGATTTGCACAGTGTAATTAAGCATATGTGCATTCTCAGGATGCCTCTGGCGCACTGTCCCGGTATTTGATCCAGTTAGCTTTGAATCTAAGTCCTTAGGCCTACCAGGTGTAGGCCATGCATCCTTAAGCAGGGACTCCATGACGTCATTTCATCGGATCCCCTGTGCTGGGCTAGTAGGAGCTGTATTGCCACTCATCAGGGGAACATGGAGAGGTGAGTTTATTTTATTTATTATTATTATTTTACAAATGGAGCCCAGCCTACCTACAGTCTACCTACCTGCAGCTTACCTACTTACTTACGGTCTATCTACCTACCAAACTGGAGTCATCTAACTATAGCCTACCTACTTGGAGCCTGCCTATCTACCTACCTGGGTCCTACCTACCTGAGGCCTTTCTACCTACTTGAGGCTGGCTTACCTACTTACCTACCTGGGACCTATGCATCAACCTACCTGGGACTTAACAACCTACCTAGGGTTTAACAACCTATCTAATATGGTCTACCTACCTACCTGAGGCCTACCTTCCTAATTGGGGCCTTGTAAGTTTACCTATCTACCTAGGGCCTTGCCTAACTACCCACCTAACTGGGGCCCTGTTTGACGAACTACCTATCTGGGGCTTTGACAATCTACCTAGAGCCTTTTGTATGCACCTAGCTGGGGCCTTACCTACTGCTGCCACTATCTACTTACTGGGGTCTTATTGCGTAATGGGTTGTCTATCTACCTAGAAACTAGAGTGGTAGGGGGCTACTTATTTAATAGCATGGGTTTGGCTAACTAACTTGAAGTGCTACCTGCTTAATTGAGACTATTTATCCAAAACAAGAAAGTCTACCTATCTGCAGGACCATATTTAGTATTAACGCTGTCCTATGCACGTTCAATAGCTGTCAGCCAAATGCAGATTAGTGTTTTTGTATTTTACAGATTTCCCCCCTGGACTGCGTTGGACTCAAGTGACCAGTGTTCGATCCATTTCTTTAATAAAATGGTCAACTAGGGATGTTGTCAGGGAGTGTCTATTAAAATAAAGTGTTTGTGTTGTTTCAGTGTATTTTTCTACCATTATTTTTCCAGTGTTAGTATATGAGGTGTCTGACAGATGACTCTCTATCACTAGAGCTGTGGCTTGGTGTCAGCCAAGGCTGACACCAAGACCCGGCACTGATGTCACAGAGGCGTCTGTCTAAAACCTCTATTATTAACACTGGAATTAACTGGTATAAAAAACACAATAAATAAAAAAACATAAAAAAAAAACACTTTAAATTAATTAAACACTCCTCAACCACAGCTCTCATTGGCCATTTTATAAAAGAAATGGATTCAATGCTGAAAAAAACTGCAGTACAAAACTCTAGCCCTAAAATCCTCTGGAGAACAGGCATTATGCCTGCAGATGAACTTCTGGGGTGCAAGAAAGAAAGTTCAGGCTGCACAATACGATTCTGAGGGGTACAGGGTATAGCCATAGCACAATCCCCAGTGGGTTAGTCCTCTGTTCCTCACCACCCTTCTAGGACAGTGTTCCCCAACTCCAGTCCTCAAGGCCCACTAACAGGTAATGTTTTCAGGATCTCCCACATAAAGCACTGATAATAATTAAATCACCCGTGCAATGCTAAGGAAAGCCAGAAAACATGACCTGTTGGTGGGCCTTGAAGATTGGAGTTGGGGACCCCTGCTCTAGGAGACTGTGCTTCTGAGCTATGGCCTATAACCACTCTCCCATCATGAGGTGAGGGACAGTGAGGGAGGTGCTTGAAAAGTAAGGATACTAAGATTTTTGTGTGAAAATTCAGCAGTGATTTCGAGGTTACAGGAAAGTACATAGGGAACTGTGGATGCCTGTTAGTAGTTTGGAGGTGTACAGAAGGTACATGGGGAACTGTGAATGTTTGTAAATGGTTTATGGCAATCACTTTCATTCAGTTTTCAGGTTGGATCTCAGGGTGGAATCCACATGGAATCTACCTTCAAAGATCCCTAATCGTTAATCCCCCAATTTCTGTCATATTCATCCATCACTTCCTGGACTTGGGCATTCACAGGCACTTATATGTATATAGTTGTACAGTCTGGGTGGCAGGTTCATCCACTTTTTGTGTACACTACCCCATACATATGTAACATGGCTGGACACTGTAAACTGAGCACTTCTTACCCTTTGTCTCACCCACACACCCTAATAGATTGTAAGCTCTTTGGAGCAAGGCCCTCATACCTCATGTCTGATCTGTAAGCAGCTTTTTACGGTGTAACATTCGTTTTCCTTGTCTGTACTCATACTCTCTAAATTGTAAAGTGCTGCGGAATATGTTGGTGCTATATAAATAAAGATTATTATTATTCGTGTAGGTTTCCACCTGAATTGGGGTCACCTTGCTGTGGTAGGTGGGCATTTACAGTTTTGATCAAAATATGTACACTAAGAACCTCACATTTTTTCATATATTCCTTAGTAGCAGAAATGCAGTTCCAAAAAATTTTTATGTCCTTTTTGACCGTTTTTAGTGCTTTGTAGAGTGCTACTGATATTGTATTGTGTTTGCATAGCTTTTGAATGCTACAACAGTGTGCACCTATACGTTTATTTTTCTAAACGGATGTGCTAACCAGATTTTGTTTTTTGACTGTCTATATGAGGAGGTGGCTAGTTCCCATTTGGCTTAAACACTCCTCCTACCTGCACAGGTTTTTTAATCAGATCAGGTTTATAGCTGGAACCTTCTAACCCTGAAATGTGGAGGTCTGAACAGACACCCAGAGAGATAACATGTTGTGTAGGTTCCCAGCTGAATTGGGGTCACCATGCCGTGGTAGGTGGGCATTTACATTTTTGATCAAAAAATGTACAGTAAGAAACTCAAATTTTTTCATATATTCCTTAGTAGCAGAAATGTTGTTCCAGAAAATTCTTATGTCCTTTTTGACCATTTTTTGACCGTTTTAGACTGCTACTGATATTGTATTGTGTTTGCATAGCTTATAGTCTGCAATTCGATCATTTCTTGTTTGCATAATGTTATGTGATTTAAATGTTATTTGTCTACATTGATTTGGTTGATAAAGATGACTTCTGTGGCCTTTGTAACCAAAAAAATAGCCCATTGGTGTTACTACTTGGTTAAAGTTTGATAGGGAGTTAAGGAGTAGCAGTGTTTAGGCTTCATTGGGTGATATTTTTGATTAAGTCTTAAATCCTTCCAGTGAAGAAGGTTTGCTGTTATCATCAGTGCATTTTATATTACTGCTTTAAATTCTGCCTAGGTACATGAGTGGTTTTAAAGGACCTCCTGAAACACAGGTCACTAGTATTATAAATATGTAGTACTTGGTAGGTGGGGGCCATCCTAAAGATTTTGTATTGAGTCCAGGAGCTTTAGGTTATGCTTTTGACACAAGAGAGGATAATTACAAATGAGAGCTCACATTAAAACTACAATTTTTACCAGAATTTTCCTTTATAATCTATGCCTAATATGTACTTGTTTCCCAGGACCTTGGCCCTAGCCCTGGAATTACTGGGCAAAATCTATCTCACCACCTGTAAATTGGACATTGTAGGGCCCTAGGCACGGTAGCAAATCTAAATTACCCTTAAATGAGTCTAAATGACACTTAACAACTCAATTTAGTGTTTTTATGATAATCTACCTGTACGCTGTGTCAAGCCTTCATTTAAATGTTGTGCTGCCTAGGTAACTTTGAATAAATATGCAATGAATTAATGAGTCTGCACGCAGCATGTTCATGCCACACAGCCTACATTTCAAAGCAATTTTGAATGGATAAAGGCCAGCTGGAAACAAGTAAATACAAAAACCAGAGGAAATAGGAGCCAATACGACCCTAAACAATGAAGTCCTAGGTAAGGGATTGTTTAGGTCTATGTATAGGAAATACATATATTGTATGTTTTTTAGAACAAGGCTCTGTTCAGTTTTGATACAGCTCCTGAAGCCTGTGGACTCTGCCTGTTTCAAGTCTGCTCTTACTTTTCTTCTGGTTCTGACACAGCCTGCTCTTAGACTCTGCTTTTGCCTTCCTTTTTGGAAACCACGGTTGAAACCTTTTCTTGTGTCCACTTCCCAGTCATGCCTCAGTGTCTATGTTCTTGCACTGCTCCAGTTGCTGTGTTCCTGGTTCCTGCTCCTACTCTGTTCCTGGTTTCACCTCCTATTCTGTTTCTAAAGTTTGTGCTCCTGGTCTATCCTGTTTCCCACTTGAAATCTGGTCTTGTATCTGTCCGGCCTCTGGATCTATGTCTGGATGCCAACTATTGCTATTCTGGGGATGGCAACCTAAGGGATCTTGTAGCAAGTACTATCAGGCAGAGTACAAGGATGAAGACCTTTTAGATTTCCCACCATAGCTTAAGCCAAAATGATCCACTATCTTGTTTAAAGAAACATTTTTTTTTAAACTTTACACTTATGCTTTGTAGCAGCATCTTCTGTCTCGAACAAAGTACCATTAAATATGACAATTATGAAGGTGGACATATTCCTGAACTCCTTAACACCCTTTGCTGTACATTTATGTCACAAAGGCGTTAAAAAAGTATGAAGTGTGCTCATATGCTGAGTCCGCTCTATACCTGATGGATGATGACTTTTACTTACATCTGGCCATTAGTAATCAGGATCAGAAATAACTCTGATCCTGGTTATTTAATCATATAGATCATACATGCCAACTTCCCCGGATCATATGGGAGAATAGTAGGTATCTCCTCCACTCCTGACAGAGTTGCATTTCTATGTACTAGAAGTGGCCCCAAGGCAGTGTCATGAGACACTGTCTTGAAGCCACTGACTGATGCCGGCAATGTTGTGACAGCACCCTACATAGGATGCTACCAGAGCAACGGGCTCCAGTGTACTGCTGGGAGTAGGTGGCCAAGTCATGGAAGCTGTGAAGCTCCGTCCCCTCATCTTAGCAGAGCATTGTCTGAAGAATCCAGGCTGCTGGCTCTACATTTTCTGGGGGTTGGCTGAAAGTGTGATTGTGTGTGAGTGGTTGAGGGGGGTGATTGTGTCTGTCTGACTGGGGGAGGTAGGGTCAGTGTGTCTGTCTGTGTGTGGGTGGAAAAGGGGAGTGAGTGCATCTGGATGGGATGAGTGTGTCTATGTGTGTGGGTGGGGTAGAGGGGGTGAGTGTGTCTGTCTGTGTGTGGAAGTTTTTTTTGTGTGTTTGGGTGGGAGGAGGGTGAGTGTGTTAGTCTGTGCATGGGGTAGAAGGTGAGTGTGTCTGTGTGTGGATTCTGGAGGGGAAGTGAGTGTGTCTTTCTGTGTGTGGCTGAAAAAGGGGGTTATTGTGTCTGTCTGTGTGGGGGGAGGAGGGTTGAGTGTGTCTGCCTATGTGTGGAAAGGTTTTGAATTTGTCTGTGTGGGTGAGTGGGGGAGGAGAGTGAGTTTGTCTGTGGGTAATAGAGGGAGTTGAGTGTGTCTGGTTAGGAAAGGGGGGTGAGTGCATCTGTGTGTTTGTGGAGTGGGGGAGAGAGAGTGAGTGTGTCTTTGTGTATGGGTTTAGAGGGGTTGAGTGTGCGTATGGTTGTAGAGTGGGGCTGTAGAGGCGGGTATAAAGTGGAGAAGTAGATAGGGTGGGAGAAAGAGGTTTGAGTGGGAATGGGGGTTTAGAGTGGTAGGAGAGAGGGGTTTGTATGGAAGAGCGAGGAAAGAATAGTGGGTCAGAGTGTTGAGGTGGGGAGGTAAAGGGAAAGGGATTTAGAGTGGGGGTGGGGAGGCAGAGATGGTGGGGGAGGAAGAGTCATACAGTATTCTTATCTTAGAAAAGCTGTGTGCCACGTCTGGAGGTGGGGTGTCACCCAGTTTTCTGAGATGCAATAGGTGACTCACAGATTTTCTAAAATAGGAAAACTGTCTGGCATGTGGAGGATGGGACAACACTCATCTTTCCTGGATGCTGGATAGACTATCCAGTGTCCAAAAAAGCTGGGTGATGCTCCACATCCAATAATTGGCACAACTGCTCTTGTATGAAAAAAAATAACTGGGTACCACTTGTGGAGGATGGGGTGTTACCCAACTTTACTGGACACCGAATAGGCTATTCAGCCTATGTGTGTGTGTGTGTAATGTTTCTATTTATTTATAAGTTTCCTTTTGGACTACTTTGGATTCGGTGGACTATGTAGAGTCATCCTTGGATCTATTCTTTTAATAAAATAGTAAAGAGGGCTGGTGTCGGTGAGTGTTTATTTAAACAAAAAAAAATTGTGTTTAGTATTGTGTTTTTGTTTTCTATCTAATTCCATTGTTAGTAATAGAGATGTCTGAAAGATGCCTATATTGCTGGGTCTCGGAGTCAGCCAGCTGTGGCTTTTGTCACCCTATGACTGAGCCTAACCCCCTTTAACTATTAACTCAGTACTCAATGCACCAGGGGCACTGGGAAGATCTGTATAACCATCAGAAGTGGACCCTCTAATGTGCTGGTCTGCTTTTAGGGTGGTTGAGGGCTGTATTTTTAGGATAAAAAGAGCCCAATATCCATGGACCTTCCCATCCTGTATCAGGCTGCAGCTTCTGATTTTACCTTGCCAGTTACGAATTTACATTACATTATATTAAAATACATTATTTTTTTTATTTTTATTTAATGAAAATCAAAAACTAGGCATCCACTGTAATAAAAAAAAAGTATAAATAATTTTTAAAAAATCAATGTCGGGATCCCCTCATTTTCATAACCAGCCAAAGCAAAACCAGCAGCTGCAGGCCGATAGTATCAGGATGAGAAAGTCCATGAATATTGATCCCTTTCCACTCTAAAAATACTAATCCGCAGTCAACCCAGAAGCAGACCATCAAATTAGCGGGTCCACCTTTACTAGTAATTGGGCTCTTCCCAGTACCGCTGGTGTGTTCGGTACTGAACTAATAGATATGGGATATGGGATTACATGGGGTGACACAAAACAAAGACACTCTATTTAAATAAACACCCCTCAACATCAGCCCGCATTGGCCCTTTTAAAAACTAAATGGATCTAACGCTGTTCTGGCGAAGTCTGAAACCTATATGTACATATATCAAGCAGGAAGTTAAAGCTTGGGCGGAAATGAGTCTTCCAATTGGACAATGATTCGAAGCGTACTGCCATACTGGTTACAAATAACCAAGTCATTGTTTTTGAGTGGCCATCACAATCCTCTTGAGTGGTCATGGTCTCAATCCTATTGAAAATTTATGGGCAAAGCTGAAAAGGCAGCTGCAAGCAAGATGACCTACAAACATGGCTCAGTTTCACCAGTTCTGTCAGGAGAAATGGGCCAACATTTCTAGCAACTATTGTGAGAAGCTTGTGGCAAGATATCTAAAATGTTTGCCGCAAGTCATACAGTTTAAGGGCAATGCAACCAAATACTACTGAAATATATATAAAAGTTTGACTTTGCAGAAAGTAACAAAAATGCCTTAAAAATTATCTCATTATTCTGGCATTTGACAAATATAAATAATTGTGGTAATCCTAATTGACCTAAAACGGGGAAGGTTTATTCTGATTTCATGTCAGATAATGAGAAAAACATACATATGTATCTTTTTATATAGTGTATAGCCTATCTGGACCAACTAGGTACATGGGGCCTATCTACTTTATACCTACCTGGGGCCTATCTCTCTACCTGAGGCCTACAGATGTAGCAGAGTACAGCTTGACCGTGATATCATGGCTTTTCGTGTTATCTGCTCTGATATGTAAACAAGGGCCATTGAAAAGCATTGAAAAAGTTGAGATAACATTCTGTGCCGTGATATCACGGTGCAATACCTGTTCTGTTTAGTTCTGCTACATCTGTGTCTACTTTCTACCTACCTGAGGCCTACCTCTCTACCAGGGGCCTATCTACTGCCTACTTACCTGGTGGCTACCAACCTGCCTTCCTGAGGCCTACCGACTTAACTACCTGGGGTCTACCAACCTACCTACCTTAGGCATATCACCAAACTGCTTGGAGCCTACCTATCTTGGGCCTGCCCCCCAACCTTCTTGGGGCTACTTACCTACCTAGGGGTCTAACTATCTACCTAGGGCCTTGGCCATTTGCCTGTCTATCTAGGAACTTGTCTACATACCTTCCTGGGGCCCTGTCAACCTACCTGAAGCCTTTACTATGTAAGTACCTATGACTTTGCCTAGCTGGGACTTGACATACTGCTGGCCCTATCTACCTTCCAACTTACCTACCCACCTTTCAGGGTCTTACCATATAATCGCTGGCCTATATTCCTAGATACCAAGTGGGGGGCGGGGGAGGGGCTTTCTATATAATACCTTGGCTTGGTTATCTAATTTGGGGGGGCTACCTGCTTAACTGAAGATATCTATATGCCCTAGGAACTTTACATAGCTGTCAGCCAAATGCGGGAGTGTTTATTTAAGTGTTTTTGTGTTGTTTCGGTATATTTTTTACCATTTATTTCCAGTGTTAGTAAAAGAGGTGTCTGACAGATGTCTCTCTATAACTAGCGCTGTTTCTTGATGTCAGATAGTAGTGTTTTTTTTTTGTCACCCCAAGGCTGACACCAAGCCTTAGTGTTAGTAATACAGAAACATCTGTCAAACATCTCCATTACTAGCACTGGAATAAAATGGTAAGAGAAACATTTACGCTACACAAAAAACTTTGGGCCCCATGTATGAAAACTGTCTAGGTCTAAGACTTTTGTTGTTGTAATTTTCCCATTGTATTTAAATAACCACTCCTGGACATCAGCCCTCATTGACCATTTTATTAAAGAAATGGATCCAATGCTGGTCTGACGTAGTCCAATAAATCCTTCATAGTCCAACGTGGAAATCTGAAGAAAAACAGAATCACTACAAAATACATGACAGTACAAAACTAAATCCCTTGCATCCCCTTATCATAATGCATCATGCCGGCTGCTGACCTTCTGGGTTACAAGGGAAAGAGTACAAGCCATAGCCATAGCACAATCTTCAGGGGATGAGATCTTTGTTATGCCCTTCCCCTCTAGGAGATTCTGCCTCTAAGCTTTGACCTGTACTCACTCTCCCACCCATGGGAAGTTTGTACAGAGCTGGGCATAGGTAAAGAGGTGCTGGAAAAGTGAGGATTTTAAGATATTTTTGGACAAATTCTGCAGGGTCAAGTGATGGCCTGGAGAAGTCATCATGGTGATCTAGACCAGATGGAGAAGAAAAAGGAAAGTAAACAACTTGTCAGAGAAAACATCAACTGTGAGTTACTGAATGTAACTGAACTGTAATCACTTATTTGTCCACAGAATGCCTGTGTACACGGGTATTTACTACTATATGAACACTGTATGGCGGTAATAATGTTTTTTGCATGTGGATCTTTATTCAATAACAGTATAGTGGCAGTAATTTGTGTTCATATACTGGTATAATTGGGTCCTTATGTAATAGCGTTATTGGTAATGTTGGTCTTGGTATGGTAGGATTTGTTAGGTAGCAACATGATGGTGATACACTACTAAAAAATTTTAACAGAATTTACCAAATTTTTTCTCATCAGGTGGAACAGCTTAAATGATGAGAACTGGAAATTTTAAAGCTTCATTTTTAAGAGCCACCCTAATATAAGTAATGCAACATATAGTAAAAGCAAACAAGCACATGTTTAAATTCCATAGAAGGATAAATCTTAGGGTATGTTCAAACGGCATGTTGGATCTGTTTTTGGATCCGTTTTTTATTACATGAAAAACGCATTAAAAATTGCATCCAAACTTCATCCAAAAAACTTATCCAAAAACGCATTTGCCAATGCATTTTTGGATAAGTTTTGCATGTGTTTTTGGATGCGTTTTTCAGATACGTTTTTCAATGCATTTTCTTTCAAATCACAGACATTCAAATTTTAATCCAATTCATTTTTTGGATGCGAAAATCGCATCCAAAACGTACCCCACACGTACCCGAAAGTGTGTTGCGTTTTTGATCCATTTTTCAGGCTCCAAAAACGCACTCCATTGTTTCCTATGGGGATTTCACTTGCGTAATACGCAAGTAGAAATGACATGACAATTCTTTAAGCGGATCTAAAAAAGGCATTGAAAAGATGCAAGTAAACATGCATCGGCGATCACTAATTTGAATGGCGATGCATGTTTTAAATTGAAACTAACGTAAATCACACTGCACATTGTTAGATGCGTTTTTTGGATCCATTTAGGGTACGAAAAGTGGATACAAAAATGGATCTGAAAAACGCAGTGTGAACATACCCTTTCTATTTAAAAAGTGGAAAAAAAAGTTTTAAAAACATAAAAAAACAATAAAGCTATAAAATATTAAACATTATTGGTATCATAATAACAAAATTGTGTTCCACTAACGTACCTTATATGTAATACATTTTTCTGTCTGCATGAGGCTTTACTATTTAGCAATAGAAGTCCCTGTAATATCCAGTATATTGCACAGAGTAACATTTACAAATCCACTGCACCACGCAGAGCACATATTTCCCAAATGCAATTCTTCCTCAGAACCATGAAACGTCTCACAGAAAGGCTGTTTAACCCATTTATTTCCAAAGAGGACAAGCAGTGCATTTCCCAGTTGTTCCAGCAGCCAGGGGATTAATTAAAAGTCTTTTCATGTTAAGGACAACTATAATGGTTTTTCAATTAAAATATTTCCTCAGGCAGCTTGCTGGTTATCACACACAGAGCACACTGTTTTTATTTTTAACTATATTTAAGTAAGTAACTGGCTTATGCAAGCACCAATTAAAACAACACTGGTATACGGGGAGAAATTGTATTTTGAAGTGTAATTTAAATGGAATTAAAGTTTTTACACAATTCTTTTGCTTTCAGGGAAAACAAACATTAACAATAATAAAATAACAAAATTAAAAGTATAATAATTATATATTTAAAATGATAATAATAATAAATTATTAATCGAGCAATACAAGTAATATTATCTTCTAAGTCAAATTAAATATGCAAAATATGACTTACATTTATAATGTAATAATTTTATACTATTATTATTATTACACCTGTTCACACATGCGGCCTTCACCTTTAGTTCTTAGCTTGTAAATATAACCCTCCTGCTAATGTATGGAAAATCTTAACATCTTTGGTAGTGGTAGGATACAGGACACATGTTTCTTATGGAAAATACTTGAATTCTATTATGTTAGTAGTTAATGAAAAATAAATATTATACACAACACCCCATGCCACAATACATGCTGTGCATGAAAGAGAGTTTTTCATTCTTTTCATATAGTTGTCATAAAAACGGGGCTATTTTTTATGTATAGGTTTAAAGATTTAACATTTTTGGATATTATTATTTTGGATGTTAAAATTATGGGTCTCAATATTGTTTAGCTGTGAATACCTGAAAAGCTCCTCAAAGCATACCCTGTGGCATTCTCTTTCATATGAAACTTGACACATGGTTGCTTGTGGCTTAGAAGTGGCTTAACAAAAAATATTTTGCACGCATTGCCTAATGAATGGCAGTATTATTTTTGGGCTTACAATAGTCATATCACTAGTATCGTGGCAATACTATACTCGAGGGCACTGGGCAGCAAACTGCAGACAACCAGTTAAGGCTAGAAAAAGATTTCATGGCAGTCTGGGCAGAATAAAAAAGATGAAGAAAGGGAGGATCTGTAATCACAGAAGATATGACTCACAGAAGATATGACCCATGATTCACTGGATGTAAAAACTTTGTAGTTAGTGATGTATGCTTTGACATGTTGGGCAATGCTGAATTCAAATGAAAAAAGTAATGTCACCTGGTAACTTATATACCATTCTCTCAATAATACAGTTAAAACTCAGAACCAAGTAGATCTCTTGACGCCTCCAAGTTACAACAATTGCCACCTGATGAAGGTTGCCTATCCCTACTTTAGAGAGTACAATGGGAACTACTTACAGGAATTATTTGCATCTTTTTAAAGGGATGTTTCCATCTTGCATAGGATATGCCCTCGAAGTGTGATCAATAAGGGGTTCCACCTCTGGAACCTGCACCGATTTTAGAAATTAGCCCCTAAAAGTCTCGGTACAGAATGGAGTCAGTTAGGTTTGCCCACAACTTTCCATTCTGTTCTATGCGTATTCCAAGTACAGCTGAACACACTGCTTGACTTTACTTGGAACTCCCACAGAAGAGAAAGGAGAGTCATGCTGAAGATGGACCAACTCTCCATTCTGTACTAAGACTTTCGGGGCCTGATCCTGAAATAGGTGAGGCTCCTTTAAGTGGGGCCTAAATTTACCACATTTTGATGGCATATCTTATCGATATGCTACCAAAGTGCAGGATGGGAACCCTTCCTCTAATATATAGAATTTTTTAAAACAGCTGACTTCTGACTCACATCTCACGTGACTGCAGCCTATGTGCCTTATACCAAAGGGCAAATATACTCCATCAATTGCAACCCCGCATTAAAAGTCCAATCAGTGAGAATGTCTCCTTATGAAATATTTATGGTTATTCAGTGTCTTTAGTGCAGTTATTTAAAATGCATTTGTCTCTATAAAATTAAGCATTAAGTTCTTTGATTGGAAATGTAATGGATACAGAGAACGGGCTGTCTGAATACCAAGGGCTGTTGTATGATTCTTGGATACAGCAATTACGTATATAACAGCAAAATTATCGAGGTGCAGAAAGACTGATTGCTTGCCTTGTAATCATAGCAGCAGCTTAATGGTCATTTGGTTCACGGCTTCATTCTTTTTTATTACAACAGAATATAAATAAATCAGAAACACCTGTCAATTAAGGGGTCAAGACCCATGGCTAAACGCAGCAATACAATGCCCCAGGAAATGTAAGATATCACTTTTAATGTTTTGGATGTGTTAACAAGTGGCTCTTATGGAAGGACACAGATTACAGATATTGACGATAAAACAATGCAGTGAAGAGATATAAATATAGTAGCACAAAATTACTCAGTAAACATAGATCAGTGAGATTTCAAAACAGTAATGCAGTTTTGCCATTTGGAAGCATGAAAAATCCCAGGAAATTAAAAATGTAAGTTTCTTTGAAAATTTTAAAACATACCCCAAAAAACCTATCTATTTTTAAAGCTGGCCATAGAGGTAAAGCCCCTACACCGCAAGAGTTGTAATTTGTTAAAAAAACAGGGAGGTGGGAAAAACATCAACCACCTCTCCATTTTCCCTTTCAATTTTCATAAAGGGGGATTACAAAAAATTTTTGGGGGGTTTTCCTTTGCCTGAAAAAAAGCTATGTGATGTTTTAAATTTTAATGTTGAAAAGATAAAAAATATGAAAAAAACTGAAACATAAATTGTAAATGTAAAGATAAATTATAGATAAAATTATCTATTTATCCAGATTTTTACTATTTAGTGCTTAAAATTAAATTTTTTTTTTGCTTTTCCCCCAAAAATTAAAATAAAGGGAATTATTCTCTTATTAAAAAATTACTTTTAAAAAAAATTGGAAGGGGCAGCAATCCCACACACATATGCTCCAACGTCTGGGTTCCTGCAGTGTTCCCATATCTTTTTGTCCTCTCTGAATTAAAATTTTTTTGTGCCCCAATTTTATATCTAATCATACAAAGTGCAGGCCAAAAATTTGGGGGGACTGAGCGAAAAGGTGGACATTGGAGCCTTTAAAAAAAAAAAAAAAAAAAAAAAAAAAAAAAAAAAAAAAAAAATCAATGTCTGACACGTGCTGTATGAAGAATTTTCCAAAATGCCTAATGCCCCTGCTGATCCCCGCTGGTTACTCACCAATGGTTTTCCGCTCATGGCTCATGTGACCTGATTACTGACCTTAGTGGTCACATTCTTGCATGTACTGCACAGTAAGTTTTTAAAAATAGTGTAAAATCCATTAAACTCACATTGGTCTCTTTCCCAGTAGGCTTACAATCTAATGTCCTTATTTAAAAAATGCTACGCTCAACCATGTGAATTAAGCTTTAGTAGTGTAGCTTGACCCAAGGGTGCCTATAGTGACAAATATAGAATCAAGACATTACCCTGCCCAGTTTCAAGTGCATAAGGCCCCTTTAAACCCGGAGACAACTGTATAACTGGAATAATCAACCAAAGGGCTTAACAAAACGTTTGGTAGGTTTTGTTATTTTGAATTGATTCCAAATTAAAAATTGTATTAGGAAATAATCCAAGTAAATCAAAAGATCAAAATGTATAATTTAATGGATTGAAATGCAATGATGAAAAACCTGCTTCCAATAGCATCCACCCATGGGTGCCCAGGGAGTTGAGTGTAATAATTCCTTTTTTCACATTTATATATTTTATAGTTGGGAAGCCAGAAAAAAACCATTCAAAGCAAAAAAACAGCAAGTAAAAGCTTTGCTGAAATTTAATATAATATAAAATATATTACACAAAGTAAACTGGTAATAAAGTCAGCATAGTTTTATGAGACAGTGATCCTGCCAAACTAATCTGATCAGTTTTTATGAGAAGATTAAGTAAGAAACGAGATTTTGGAAATGCAATTATTATGATTTATTTGAATTTTTATCAAAGCTTTGGATGGTATTCATATTACAAATTGGGGTTTTAAAAATTAAAAGGGCCCCCCCGGGATTTGGGGTATCTGAGTAATTTAATTAAAAAAAAACTTAAAAAGGCTTTAAAAGGTAGTGCAAGTAATTTAGGTTAGAATTTTTTAGTGATAAACCCCTTGCTCTGACGGCAGCAGCACTAAAAGACGTTGTTGCCTTAAAAGGGGATTTGCAGCTCCCTGCCTCCTCAGCTGTGCTAGGAACAGAGCTGTAGGTAACAGCTCCGTTTCCTAGAGCAGTCTCTGTTTACTGCTGTTACAGCTGTTTGGAGGCTTCCTCTGCTCTTTAACGCTTTGTGGCATGAGTAAAGGGCATTGCCCCGACCCTTTAGATTAAAAGATTCCCGCGCTGATGGGCCCGGGGGAAAATCTACACAGCACCCCGGGGAGCAGAGTAGCCCCAGAGTGTTTCATCTGACACAGAATGTGATCTATTAGTACATAGTAGTATGCTAATACATTACCAAGTGTAAATAAAGTGTAAAAATAGTTATATCTCAATGGGATTTAAAAAAAATAAAAAGATAAAAAAAAGTGTAAAAATTGTGACAAAAGTAATAAAATAACAATAAATATTTAATAAAAAAGATGGTGTGTGCATTACACATAAACAAAAACCCTATGTCAGGGACCGGTCCCAGGCCAAAACGACGACACCAAAAGAGTGAGGCCCTGACACTGTCCCCAACCCCTGTCCCTGCCTTTTGGGGGGGATCCGACTCCTTTAGGTCGGCCCCAACCCGAAATAGGAGCTACACTGATTAAAAGCGACACAAGACACCCGCAAACGAAGAAAGGAACACAATAAAGAGGGGTCGACTGCCAGGTCAATACCGGTGGGTGCAGCAGTACCAAATCACTGAGAGAGAGAGAGTAGTCAGGAGAACAGCAGGGTCAATACAGAAAAGGCAAAAGCAAAAAGAAGGGCTAGCTACAAGCAAAAGACCTCTATAGCAGGCACAGGTGACTGGTGAAGGCATCCTTAAATAGGGAGCAGCGGACACAGAACAGAGGTGATTGGTGGAAAAAACAAATCAGATAGGGAAACAAGGGTGTAAATAAAGGAGGAACACTGGTTAATTGAAGGGGGTGCTGGAGGTTTCCCCGGGCCCACGGGCTTTTTGGCCCAAAGGAAATCAATTAAAAAGAAGGAAGGCCATTTCACCCTGGTGAATAAAAAAACAAGGGAAATTACGAAAAAAAAAACCTTTGGTTTTAACGTGGTACCGGCGCCCCCGGCGACCAGAGCCAAAAGCGGGGGCTTTCCAGGCCCCAAAAATGAAAACCCCAAACACATTTTTAAAGGGATCCACCCCCAAATAAAAAACCCCTGTAGAAAAAAATTTCTTTTTTTTTTAAATTTTACACATTAATTTTTTATACGTATACTCAAACTATGGCCCCCATACAGCTTCTCCCACATAAAAGAAAGTCTTCATACAACTGCATCACTGAAAAAATAAAAAAGCTATGACTGAAGGCAAAGAGGTCGTTAAAGAGGTTGTAAAAAATAAAAGGGAATTTTTTTTTTATTTTAAAAATTTTCCCAAAAAAAAAGTCCCCTTGCAATATGTGTCTAAAACATTTATCTACGTACCCCTTGGATATCCCCTTTTGAAAGGGTGCATAGTTTCCTCGGGTTTGGGCTATATTTTTAGGGGACCAAAATTTAAAAATAATCTTTATTTTTTAAAAAGGCCAAAAAATTTCCCGCAGCATTTTTAAAACAATGAAAAGACAACAGTGTGGTTTGCTAAAAGCACCGGGCCCAGGTTTTTTTTCAGCAGTTAAATATTTGAGGCCAGAATTTAGCCAAAAAACCCAGTAAATACATCCGGGAATTTAAAAAATTAAATTCGGGAAAAAAAAAGGACTGAGGAAAGTTTACTAAATTTTAAGGGGAGAAAACCCCCTTTAAAGACCAAAATGGGCCCCTTGTGTTTAAAAATGGGTTAAAAACTTTGTAAATAGTAGTACAAAGGAAAAGTAACGGCCCAAAGGTCTTTTGAAGGCCCCTTTGCGGTTTGAAATATTGCATTTTGGGTTAAGTGTATTGTCAGGTGGGACGGAGGTAACTCTGGAAAATCCACTGAAAGGCAGTGGGGATAAAATTTTAGGTAAAAAAAAACAAGGGGGGTTTTGATTTGGGAAATATGTTTAAACCCGGAGGAAAGTAAACGGGTTTAAATTTGGGGCTGCGGGAAAAGATGCCTGATTTGCAGGTCGGGGGTTTAAGGGGTCTGTTTTTTGGGGGTTCCTGAAGAAATTTTTACTTTTGAAAAAGGGTTCAGGGCCAGGGTTTGGGATGTTTTTCCTTTTGAGTGAAAAAAACATTAGGCTTAAATTTTTGGCCCTGCAAAAAAACAGAGACATAAACTCACTTTTTAAAAAAAACAAATTTGGATTGGCACAGTTGGAGGAACAAAAAACGCCCGGTAATAATCCATTTTTTTGGCAAATTTTTTAAAGCCCCAATTAAAATTTCACGGGAGACCCGGCACATGGCAGAGGACCCCCAGGGGAAAGCGGGAAAGAAACTGGAGCCTGCAGCCAAACATGGAGGCCGCGGCGCCACTCGTGACATGCTCTATGGAAAATGTTTTACTTACATACTGTAACCCATTTAAATCTGTTTTAATGCTGATATTCCCTTTTACAAATTCTGAAAAATAAATGTAAAATTTAAAAGCTCAGAAAATGTGAACTGTATACCCTTTCAAAAAATTTAAGTGAAAACAATGAAAAGGGGGCCTCGGAAAAAACCTGCAACTTCAGTCACAATTTGGATAGCAAAATAGGGCCCTGAAATATGTAGCTCATAAAAAAAAACCCAAGAATCTCAAATCACGAAAAGCCCCAATAAGATAAAAACAAAAGAGAGATGAACAGAAGCCAAGTAAGAAACCTTTTCCCCCTTTCCTGGTTTTATCCCCAAAAGTCCCCAACAGTTGGAAAAAAAATTCTTTAAATTGCTCCAACAAAAACAGAATTTCCCAAAGAAAGAAGTTACTTTACTTGTCGGCACTTTTCGGCTTTTTTTCCCTTTACCATGTTTAAAATTTTGGGCCCCCTTTTTAAAATTTTTCCAAAATGTGTAAAAAATGGTAAATGGCAATATACTGTATGAAGCCTCACTAACCCCTTAAAATTAAAATGCGGGCATTTTAAATCTTTTTTACATTTATCTTAAAAAAATAGGTACCGACTAAAATTTAAAAAAAATAAATCTAAATTGAAAAACCCGGAAAAATTTTCCCTATCTTTTACACTTTGAAGAAAAATTTTTTGGGAAGATTCGGGTACAGAACTGCATTCCGGGATCAAAAATGGTTTTTAAAATATAGCATGACCTTAAAGGAGCCCGGGGGGGAAATAGGTACATCCTCCACAACCCTAAGATATACGTAAAAAATGGGGGGGAAATTTAAAAACTTTTTTGATTCCGAATTTGGTTTCCACAGATTTCCCCTTGAAGGGGTTGTTTTATTTTTAAAAAATTTTTATTGATGTCTTTAAGACAAAAAAACAGGGCTGTCTTTATAACGGCGCACTGCAGCTGTTACCTTATTGTGAACAAACTGTGTCAGCATTGTGGCCTGCACTCTACAAGGGGTCATTCAGGTTAAAATTTTACTGTATATTGGAGGTGCTGCTGATGTTAGAAAAAAAAAAGGTGATGCTTATAGTGGTGTGAAAAAGTTTTTGTCCCGTTCCTGATTTCTTAATCTCTTGGATGTTTGTTTCAGCTCACCAAATTTAAATATTCGACAAACATAACACAAGAAAACACAAAGTGCAGTTTTTAAATAAAGGTTTTTATTATTAAGGGAAAAGTAATCAAAACCTACAGGGCCCTGTGTGAAAAAGCAATTGCCCCCTTAGGGTGCTTTCACACAGCGCACTTTTGGTGCAGTTTTAACTGCGCTCCAATTAAACTGCCTTTTGCACCAGCAAGCTTCTTTCAGTTGTCTAAATTATTCAGAAAGGTGCTTCAAGTAAGTAATCAATTACTGTGTTTGAAGTCTTGTGAATTACAAACACACTAACTGATTACTCACTTTCCAAACAGTTTAGATAAGTGAAAGAACCTTGATGGTAATAAGACAGTTTAATTGGAGCGCAGTTAAAACTGCACCAAAACTGCACTGTATGAAAGCACCCTAAACCTAATGACTGGTTGGACCACCCTTAGCAGCAACAACTGCAATCAAGTGTTTACAATAACTGTCAATAAGTCTTTTACATCTTTTACATATTTGCAGAATTGTTGTGAGGTCATGCAAAAGCATCTCAATCGGATTAAGGTCCGAGCTTTGACTGGGCCACTCTGAAGTCTTAATTTTGTTTTCCTTAAGCCATTAAGAGGTGGACTTGCTGGTGTGTTTTGGATCATTGTCCTGCTGCAAGAGCACTTTATACTGAAGTCACATTCTCCTTCAGACTTTGTTGGTAGAATTCATGGTTCCATTTATCCCAGCAGGTCTTCCAGGTCCTGAAACAGCAAAACAGCCCCAGAACATCGCACTATCACCCCCATGTTTTACTGTTGGTATGATTTTCTTTTTTGGAAATTCTGTGTTGCTTCTGTGCCAGATGTAATAGGATTAACCTCTTCCAAAAAGGTCAACTTTTGTCTTGCCAGTCCACAGAATCTTCTCCCAAAAGTCTTGGGGATCATCAAGATGGCAAAACAGAGACAAGCCTTTATGTTCTTTTTGCTCAGCAGTGGTTTTCATCTTGGAACTATGCCATGCAAGCCTTTTTTGCACAGTCTCTTTTGTCTTCCAGGGTCAGTAGGGACTGACACCGTAGATGCCGGGTAGTTGTAGATCCTCTGGGCCACTGTGAGTAATGATGGTATAGCAAACCACGCCAAGGATCGGAGTCAAAGGGCCCCCCCCCGGTCTTCACCGGAGCCCAATGCAAGGCCGGACAAACTTAGCGAACCTCCAGGTCGCAACCCCTGTTGTGGCTACTCACGTTTATAGCCAAAGTGCAGGACAAGGACACCAGGTAAAGAGGTGTCAGGCTACAGCAGGTGTAAATGCAGATGGGTAGCAGAGTCCCAGGCAGATAATGAACTGGTACAATGGCAGATAACAGCAGGGAGTGATGCACCTAGCCAATAATCGACTGGTGCAGCGGCAGGAACAGCAGGAATAGATATGTAGGTAACTCAGAGGTTAGCTGCAAGTAACACAAGGTTTAATTCAGGAACAGCAGTAACCAGCAGCCAGAGGTCAAGATCTCAGATGGACATTTAAGAACTGACACTGGAACAGAGGCAGGAAGTTCCTTAAATCACAGGACATCGCAGGTCATTGGACAGGTAATTGGTACATTGTCCTTTTAAATCCAGACCAGCAAGAGCGCCCTATGCAGGGCGTGTGCATGTGCAGACACAGACAGGAACACGGGGCAGGAGCAGGAGTGAGGACAGATGAGTACCTAGCAAACAAGGGACACAGCAGGGAGCACAGTGGACACGGAGACAGAGCCGCAGCAATCGGGTACAGAACTAGGGAATGCAGCAGAGACACCACCGCAACGGGGACCGCACTTTGGTATGACAGCAGCAAACAGACTATTTAAGTGCTTCCTTGCTTGAGAGCATACGAGTGACAGTAATCAGGCCTTGGTGAGACTAGGCGGTTGAACTAAGCTTCCCAAAGATGTGAGAAAACACAGTTAATTTATGTTTTAGAGAGGGGAGGGGAGGGGGCAATTTCTTTTTCACAAACAGCTCTGTAGGTTTTGATTGCTTTTTCCAATAATTATAATAAAAATTTCATTTAAAATCTGCTTTTTGTGTTACTTGTGTTATGTTTCTCTAATATTTAAATTTGCTTGGTGATCTGAAACATATAAGTGTGACAAACATCCAAAAGATTAAGAAATCAGGAAGGGGGACAATACTTTTTCACACCACTGTACTTCCGACAACCCACTCATTCCAGCACTGCTCCTGCTAGGTCTTTTGTTGTCTTCCTGCATTCTTTCTTCAGCCTGCACTGACGTTCCAACTGTCAGGACCAGAAAGACAACAGAAGGCCCAGTAAGAGCAGCGACAGCGCCGAAACAGAGGTAAGTAATAAAGTATCACTTCTTTATTTCCTAAAAGCAGCAGCAGCAGCTCCAATTTAAAATACAATTTTTAAATGGACAGCACCTTAAAGAGTCACAGTGCTGACACAGTTTGTTCATAATAAGGTAACCGCAGCAGTGCCCCATAATAAAGATGGCAGATGTTTTATCATAAGAGACAGTCACTGCTCCCATTGTGCCATTCACAGTCCTTCAGATGAAGAGTTCCTCTCCTACAAATTTCAGACTGTCCAGCCATAACTTCCCCACTATCACCCTATAAATGTCAGTTATAACGTTCAGAGCCCTATAGCAATGACTGCTATGGTAACCCTATACTGAAGAGAGCTACCGCTCCCAGATAAAAGACAGCTAATGCCCCCTGCTGAACTAGCCACAGTGGGTTAAGCTGAAGAGTTCCTATGCTATAACTTTCACCAACTGAATAAGCATAGCTCAACCACAGTGACCCTATAAATGCCTGGAATAGTGGCAGCACCAAAGTCGACATAACAATGGTAACTAAAGTGACCCCATGAATAACAAATTTTAGGATGATTGTTATAACCATGGGGCCCAGAAGATGATAAAGCTTATGTAGGCACTAACATTGTGTTTTTTATTGGGAGGCACAAAATGGTGGTTTACTGGAGCCTAGTTGTTCTGGGATAGTTCTCCTTTGTGTAACAAATCTGACATATAACACTAGTATCCATACCAAATTTCTACTTTTTTAGTTTGCTGTCAACAAGATGGAGGCCTATTCATCAGTTTTCTTTGGGGCCCTATAGATTGTCGTTATGTTACAGTAAACATGAGTCTCAATGGATTTTTCTGCAGTGTTTACAATGTCTCTTTAGGGTATGTTCACACGGCATAATTACGCCGGGAGTTTGGGAGTCGTGCTGATCGGCGTGTGCTCCTGCGACCCCCATAGACATGTCACTTATCTCCCCACGCATACAATACGATCATATTGTACGAGCGGGGAGAGGAGGCATAATCTATAGTTCTCTATGAGAACTATGGATTACCGTAAATTTGGGACGCATTTCGCTCATATTAGAGCACAGTATGCTGCAAAATACGTGGCAAAATGCGCCCCAAAATAAGCTGTGTGAACATACCCTTAAAGAGAGAAACTAGATCAGGACAGCTGAATAAGAAAATTGTAATATGCTGAGAAATAAAATGCTTTTTTTTTTTTTGGCTAGGAGCTGATACCCTCCCTTGATCAATGTATGCCACCTGCAAGGTGTTTGCTTTTTTGTAGGTAAGTGATGCAGCATACATGTGCTGTGCCACCTAGAGGTCCTGCCTATCTATATAATCATTGCCTAACCACCACAATCTGGAGTCCACAAGTGCCTTAAGGGGCTAGAAAAATGTCAATGATTTAATAGCACTCACACTGTGCATGATACATTTATCCTATAGTACAGTCGGGTAAATTTATCTTTTGTTGTTTTTCTATGTCTGTTATCTTCAAGGACTTATTGGTAGTAATGCACTGGCATCACATGTCCTCTGCCAGCTATGATGCAAAGACGGGTCTTTGCCCTGTGGCATCTTTAAAGAAAAGCCTTTAAATTACATTATGCCATGTCTTAGCATCGCTCTGTGGCTGGTAACATGCTCTTAAAATAAAATTAAGCAGACGATCATCTGTAACAACAGGATCTTCAGTTACCATTAAACTGGTACAATTCTATCCACATCTTCATTATATTTCAAGATAGCTGGGGGACAGCTCATATGGCTGATATTTCACCACAGGGTTTAGACTGCCTGGTCATGCACTGAAGAGACAAAATTGGAAGCTTCTGTGCCCCAAGGCAAAGTCTGTAACAAGAACCATTAAGAATTAACATCAATGTGCCATTTATAATGCTGATGTATCCTTTGGGCCTTCTCAGGCAGCAGGGCCTAGTTTTGACGGCAGCCTCAGCACCATCTTGGCACCTGATGCACTTATATTAAATCCATAGCAAGGCTTTCTTTCACTAGTGTACTCCGTATCTAGACCCGTGTTTTAAACACTTGTGACCTTTAAGACTGTCATGTGCAATAGTGCTATACGCCCGCACTATAACCATGTGAACATATCCTAACTGGGCGTCAGGGCAGCATCTCGTTGTGCCTTATCCTGGCACCACCTGATTTATCAGCACGTGTAGAAGACTCCAACTTTTCCAGGATTTTTTAATCTGTTTATTTGTGAGGCTGGCATTCACTTGCCTACTTCTTCGGGAGCATAGGATTACTGTCCTTTTACATTGTGACTTCTGGAAGATCCAGAAATATATGATCTATATACAGTTGCCAGGGTAGAGTAGCTTGACTAACGTTAAGCTCTGGAACACTTTCCCTATCATCCAATGACGTGGCCAGTTTGCTGTTCAGGATTCTACAAATGCAATGCGGTAATCTCTAGGGACCATGTTACTAGTTAAATAGCTTTTCCAGAATCAGACATAGCTAAAGGCAGTTGACCAGAGCTTTTCTTAGCTGAAGAGAACAACTTAATTACCTATTCTTACAAGTATAGGTTACCGTCAGTTCTATACTTCGCATGATATAATCTCTTAGCCATATGATTTAAATACTGACTCTGTGGATTGTTTTAAGCTGCTGAAGATAAAATGATAAAATGATACAGAGGATAGAACGCGACTCAAGGAAAAATTAGTATTTTAGAGATTAAAATGTCAAAGGGAAGTACTGGAATTTCACCGCACATAAATTTACAACTCCCAGAGTCTGTGGTGAGTGAATTAGCTGTCACAGAAGAAGGTATGTGCACTAGAAAGAAATGTAATGTAATTTAATGTACATAATGTCAATCTGATAATGAAGAAAGTATTTAATCAGAAGCTAAAAAAAACACATTTTATGTCCATTTGTTAGAAAAAATGAAACAACATTAAAAGTGATGTTTGTGGCAAATGACCCTAATGTTTCTGTACGTTGCAAAGACTTTGCTGTTAGTTCAAGAATTCCAACTATGTCCTCACAAATGTGAATTGACAACGATGAGCTCTTGTTTTATGGTGAGCAACTGTAATGTAGGATTTCTTGGTATATAATCCATAACATGCTGTACTGTGTCTAGTAAGTCTCTATTCCCATCTGCAGTGTGGCTTCTGTTTCACTACAATGTTGTGCCAAATGGACTTGATGGATTCTGATGGTTCCCAAGGTATTTCATTGACTCCAAATGGGGTCCTTCAACATGCAATGTAATTATCATTTTTTGATAGCAAGAATAGGTCTACAGCTGACCTAGTCTTGCCATTAGTGTGACAGAACTGCTAACCCAGGCTCAAAAATTCAGTGTGAACAGAGCCTAGAGGTCTTGGGAGAAGAATCAACTTTTTGGTTTACATATGTAAAAATGTAAAAGTATTTGTCATTGTGAAAAACTGTTTTGCTCTAAATGTAACATTGTGCCGGGGAAATGTAACACAGTACTTTGTACTCAGAACTATCAAAAATGTAATTCTGTAGTTTTTTTTAAAGGAAAATATATTTTTTTAATACTATCTTGGAGAGTCACAAAGTCATCTATCATAATGTTCTAGGCTAAGCAGATGACGACAGGCACCAGTTGACACCATGTCATCTACTACTGCTCTAAATGTATGTATTGCATTTTTGTTGCCTTAGTTCTTCTATAGAGATTTTCTACACTTTAAAAAAGATTCCCAAAAATATTTACCACTTAGTCTCAAGGTAGTTGATAAATAGTAGATTGGTGAAGGCTTAGGCTATAGCTACGCAGCACAGGTTTTTAGTTGGATTTTCTGTGTATTCAGTATTTAACATCCACAGAAAATCAGACTATAACCTGTGCCCCATAGACAGCAATAAAAAAATCTGTGCCGTAGTCTACACAGCACGGATTTTCTCTGGCTGGTTATAAATCTGCTGGGTTCCGGCGGATTTTTAAACCTGTCAGATCTTCCGTCAGATTTCCGTACATTCAATGCACAGGGCTGACGGCAAATCCAAAAATCGACCACGGTTTTTAACGCAAACCAGTGCCAGGGATGTGAAAATGACATCAGATTTTGGATGGCATTTTAGCATATGCTTTGTAGACATAGCCTTACGGCCCTTCACTAGACTCTAGACTGGGAAACCCCCGGACCTCCTCAACAAGAACATAAACATCTGTGTAAAGCTGATACCTTTTATTGCTAGAAAAACCACCCACCAATTTTGTAAATAAAGAAAATGTAACAAGGTTGAACCCTATCTACTAAGTAGATCCCACCATGATTCAGAAGTTGCTGCTCTTACCACAGATACATCACACCACCACCCTGGTCTAAAAAAAATTGATTTTGACTAAACTTAATCTAAATTGCCGACCTTATGCAGTCTTGTTAGGTGTCCGTGAGGACATCTATTAATATCATACAAGCCTGATCCATGTTAAGACATCTGAATTTGGAGTGGTGGCACTAAGTTTCAAAAAGTCAGACCCTCCAGTATTGGAAAAACATGGTGGTAGCTTTGGAAAACTGTTCCCATCTGCACATGTTATGTCTGGCACTACAGATCTGTTTCATTTACTTCAGTGGAGTTGAGCTGCGTAACCAGACACAACCCATTCCAAGCCAATTACCGTATGCTTCATCCTTGCATTGAGGGACTGAGCAAAAATATTGATCACAGAAACATCTGTTTTATCTTTAAAATGATTAAACTGTCCAGAAAAAATTATGAATTCTATTTTCAGACAGGTATCTAGAGTAATTTTTACCTTTATTGAGTTGTGTCTGTCCTTCTTCCCTAGAATCTTGACTTCGGCCATGTCATCAGAGTGAAGGGAACGAGCATTGATGAACAAAACCCGGATGTTACCAGTTACATTTCTCAAAGCAATTAATGATCCATCAGGTTCTACTTTAAAATCTGGGTTGGAGACCTCATATTGCACTTCTTCATTACCTTGACAGTCGTCAAACTGCACTGTAAGAAAAAGGTGAAAAAAATTATATAATGGGACCTGTGATGGCCAACACTGTGGTAGAACAATCAAAACCAAAAAAATGCTGCACATATTCAATGCTCACCAACAACATAAAACTATGCCATATAGGTAGCATGTTGAATAACTTTTGGGGGCTTCAGAATCAATTACCAGTTTCCATAGAGTTATAATTTTAAAATACAATGGTTTCAACATACATTGACTCACGTACCAATTAATATTGTAATTTGATGGACCACAGCATCTTTTAATATAAATTTTAAGTTTTATTATTTTGTTAGTATTTTCCTCCTTTGACTTTCAACAAATCTTTTTTAGCATGTATTCGATTGGATTCAAGCATGTCTTGACCGAAATCTGATTCCAGGTCTCTTCTACATGTTCCCAATGTTGGTGCATACTGGTCGACTCATTTGGGTACGAATACAGCTTTTTCTTTTACTCTACCCACTAGTATTCAATTGGATTGAGGTCTGGGGAATGTGGGGGGAAATCCAACAATTCTACTTCATGGTCATTGAACCATTTGCCAATCTAGATGTATGCTTTAGGTTGTTGTGTTGCTGGAACACCATGTCATCCATTTCAAACCCATAGTACTAAAGTATACGAAGTAACTCATCTTGTAGAATACTCACATAAAGCTGAGCATCGAGATCACCATCAATCCTTGTTATGTATACAACACCTCTGGCTGTGAAAACCCCCATATCATCAGGCTTCCTCCACCGAACTTGGTGGTTTCTTCAATTTCTCAATCTGTTAGCCCCATTTTCCCTCATTTCTTCTAGACCCATTTGCACCCATTAGATCCCAGTCTATTTACTCTCATGTCATCACTCCAAATCCAAATGTTTGCATCTTCTACTATACACTTTTCGTACTTTTTTGCAAACTCGAGCCAACACTATTTATGATGATATTGAAGTCAAGGCCTCTTCACCTTTTTTTGGACCACCATTCCAGACTTGTGTAATGTGCGTTGCATGGCGCTTGCATGGACATCTGTGGTCTCACTATTACAAAGCATATGAGCCTCCTCCACTGCCGAGTTTGTTGCAACAGAACTGATAGACCTTGTGATGAGCCGACTTGTTGACGATGATATTTTGCCTGGACGGCCACCTCTTGGCTTTTGAATGGATGGACAGACCATTTCATATTCTTTCAGCTGTCATGGCCTCACATGATGCAGTTTGTCAATTTTCTTGGCGAAGAGACCGCTATCAAAGAGCTGGATGATGCTTTTCTTGGGAAATCTTCTTTATGGCTGCTCCTCAACTAAACCAGTGACCTTTCACTTGGGAATTAACCTAATAACACACTGGGCTATTAGGGAATGTGAGAACAGGTTGTAATTTGTAGTAAGAAGAAAAAGATTATTTCACTACCAGGAGCAAGATAGTAACAATGCAGTTAGATGTTAAAAATCTGCATCATTGAGTATATGCTAAATAGTTGCAAGTCAAATTTATGTATGAGATAGTCAAGATGATTGTCATTTAAGTGTTGGTAGTCTCACGTTCAAAGCTGTAGTGAATAGTGAGATATGGAGCCAGAAAATCAAATGTTATAAACATTGTTACCCTTTTGCTCTTCAGTGTACACAAATGATACACTAGGAGAAGCTTATTGAAGCCAGTTATATATAACATTTATTAAACTGAATTGCAGAACTATTTTGTTTGAAAAATTATATCAATAAGTTATTACAAATTAAGACAAAATGTGAGGATACTCAATAGAATAAACAAAGTTTTATATAGTGTTGCGCTTTGGATTCAGGTTAGGTTGGTTGGATTAGAAGTCTGCCAGTTAGACAAGTTAAAGGAAATATATCATGGACTTCTATTTCCTCCTGACAGACAGACTGTTGATTGGTTTCCAAATGTTTTTGTAGGTTGTCAAATGGCTGCCCAAAATTCAGGTCAGACTGAATGAGCCCAACCTGAAATCAAAACTTAACACTAGTTTTATATGTTTGTCAAAATCCCATAATAACATATAAATATTGTCTATACATGTCAAAGAAACAAAGTAGGATGGCAGAGTCTACATGGTAGCAGTCATTCCCAACCTGTGGTTCTCCAGATGTTGCACAACTACAATATTATTCCCACACCATCATAGTCTTCAGGACATGATTTTTTTATATGTGGCCCTATATGAAAAGTTTGTATGGGGTCCCATTTCACCAAGATCAATTTAATCAAAATGCTTTTATTATTTTTATCCATTTCGTCCCATTTCCGCCTCCTCTCATTTCGTTATACATAGTGATCATTTACTGCACTCTACCTGTCGGTGATGGTGAAACCCCTCGAAAGATCAGCCTTATAAAAGCTGTTAAGCTTGCTACCCTGCTAGTTAAACACAAAGAGATAAAATAAATAAAAAAGATTACAACAGTACTCTGTTAGGACTGCCACTGGTAGTGGATTCACTGGACCACAGCAAGCGGTGATGTAAGCCATGTCAGGGAGCAGAGTCTAAGGGGCCTCTGGTTTTTACCAAAGCCTGGCACAATGCAGGTTGGACTTTCTGTGGCAGGTGACCCCCAAGTCGCTACCCCTGATGCAACTTTTTTGCAGAGGTTTAGCAAGGTACAGAATCGTATGGCAGGCACGTGGTCGGGGGCAGGCAGTAGGGTCAAGGCAGGCAAAGCGTGGGACGAAGGCAGGAGGTCGGGAACACACTAGAGGCAAACAGGCAAGGAATTCTTTCTCTAAGGCAATGAAGGCACATAGATCCGGCAAGGGCATGGAGGAAGTGACTGGATTAAATAAGGTCAGCGACCGGCAATTAAGGAATCACCTGCACGCTGGCACCTTTAATTTTACTGAGCCAGCATGCACATGCCCTAGGGAGCGGGGACACGCGGAGGCCTGCAGGAGAACGGCAGGGAACAAGGAGAGGCGAGTATAGCTGCGGGGACCTGATATTGTGAGTACACCCGCAGCTCTACGTGCGGGTCGTGGAACCACTCAATTCCGGAGTGTTGGGTGGAGCAGGGACACGAGTGCGTCTGCAATACGATATGCGAGCAGTGGGGGCACTCATAACATCCATTATGAAATACCATCATGGACATAGTAAACATACTCATACAGATGTATACTCATATATAAGGATATGCAACAAGGAGACCCAACTCTCATCCTGCTGTAAATACAACCAGCAACGGTCATACACTGGGACTCCATGATAGAATATTGAGGGTAAATATGCAGTACTTCAAAAATATGTGCCAGGTACTCAGGTATATTTGAGTAGAAGGTCCAACAATCGGACTGAATGTAAGAATGTACTGACTTCACGTTTCTTGCCGCACACCAACACTTCCTCAGATCCAGCATGAAAATACTTGATTGACCTGAGGAAATGCTGTTATACAGCAAAAAAAGGCCAAATCCTATTTATATTGTTTTAATAAATTTTGAAATACAGTCTGATTGTTGGACCTTCTATCCAAATATTGAATGCCAGATTTTTGAAGTACTATACACTCGATAAATCCATGTTGTGGACCACTATATACACCACTTTGGCTTAAACAGTTGTCTCATCATGCTGTTTCACATGCATCTTCAGACTCACACTGCATGGTCAGACTGTGGGTGGTTCTATAGCAATAATTAGCTATTTTAAGCTCTTAATTAGTGATTAGCTATATTAAGCTCCTCTATAACTCTATAACTAGCTGAGCTTTACAAAGACATAAGCACAGAATATTTAATCAGTAAGTAAGCAATGCTTCAGACATCCAAGGAGTGAAATCAAGTGCTCTGTCCAAACATAGTGCTGTCCCTCCCTGCTGTTTGTCAAATCAGTAAGGGAGACATGGACAGTAGCTTAGAGACAGTTGTGTTCACTCAGAGCAGATAAAAACTATTTTATCTGCTGAACAGGGCAATATCAAAAGAGCAATGTATTTAGTAAAAGTCATCATTTACTGTTGATTTACCATTTCCTACACATTGAAAGCTAATCATTATAATAAGAAATCAACTTTGAGAAGCTTAAAGTTAGTTTGCCAGTATCACCCTAACCCTCCTTCCCCTTCACCCTATCTGCTTAGGTTGGCCTACTGACAAGGCAAGTCCTGGTGCAGCCAGAAAATATTCCTCGCTCATATAATTCTTTTTCAGCCATACTAAACATTGGTATTTATGGAACTCATATTCAACTATTACTACTATAGTTTACATTTGTAGCAGTAGTAGAGATAGAACATGGACATAATGATGCTTATGTTTTAATTTCTAGTTTGCCTTCTGAGATAGAGCTCAAAAACTGAGCTCTGTTAATACTTTGCATTTATATGGTGGCAATTACCAGACTTATTTATCCATATCTGATCCCTTGTGCTCCTCTTAAGCATTGGGGTACTTTCACATGCAGCATTTTTTGGTGCGTCTTTTTGCAGAAATACACAGCATTAATTGCAAAAAATGCATCAAAAACGCACCAAAAACGCTCCGTGTGAAAGCACCCTTAAGCTTACACTATTTAAACCAACCAATAATATATCTAATAATCAAATTGTTAGGTTAACCATTGCAATTAGAAGTTAAAAGGAGTTAAGACGATATTGAACAACAGATGATAGTTTTTTCATTTAATATACTGAGCCAACTCATACAATACTGACCCCCCAACTCAGTAACCTATAGTATGACTTCCAATGGATGTTGTAGATAATGGTATCTTAACTGCATTCTTAAATTACCAGCACTAAGTCTTGTTTAAATGGGATAATGATATTTGGACAGCATGGAATGTCTGTATCGCTTAATGGTGGATTTAGAAGCGTTTTAACCATATCAATGCTGTTGTATATAATGAAAGAATGGTATTAAAAGATGAGATTATAGTATCAAGAGGTGCTTCATGCTTAGGACCCTAGTCAATAAGTTTCTTTTTACCAGTCTTTTTGTTATTCATACCATCATAAATTAGGTTCTTTCAAGGACTTATGGGAGACACAACTCTGAAAATAATTTATGACATGTTTTCTCTACTTGTTCAAGGACATTGAGTGGCATCATAGTAATTGCATATAATTTCCTATGACCTCTATGAAATATGACTGTAATTCTGTCAAAAACTATAATTTGCGTATGTATCAACTTAATGTATACAAGCTTTGCTTGTGAGACAGCCTTGTAATCTAATCAATTATAAGAGTATGCATTTTTATAATCGTAACCTTTATTGGAAAGACACATGTTCCTCATCCCTGGATCTCAACACAGCAATTTAGCAGAGCCAGTAGTTGACAGTGTATAATTGGGACAAAGTTCCTCTATAGATCTTTTAAACTCTTCAATGTGGATTCTACTCCTTAGTTTTAATCGTATTTTGATGTTATTATTGGTAGCATAGCCACAAGTAACCTACATGGTTGTCTAGCCATTCGCTAGTCGCTTACTCATAGTGTGCAGAAGTTGATTTGAATTCATGCCAATTCACTCATTGGTTTAGGAGCCTTCTGCCCATGCTGTTTTTATGTAAGTTACTCCAGTAAGTGCCATTAATATTTGTTTCAATGAGACCTGTACAACTTGCTAAACCCAAGGAAACACAAATATTTCTTAAATTAATTTTACTTTTAGGTCTGGACTGAAGTCCTCAAGTTAGGCCCTGCAATGAAAATAGGCGTCATCCAAAACAGGTCCCACGGGGTCTAGTATAATGCAATTAAAGGGCATATGCACCTGTTCTGTATCGCTTAACGGTGGGTTTAGAAGCATTTTAACCATATCAATGCTGTTGTATATAATGAAAGAATGATATTAAAAGATGAGATTATAGTATCAAGGGGTATGTTTAGCTCAGAGGTACTAGTTGCATATAAATATCATTGCTGATAGAACCTCCACTGCAGCCAAGTTGTACCAGTTTCGAGCAGTTTTCACTTTGGGGCACATGTATGAAAATTGTCTAGGTCTGAGACTTTGTATGTTGCCCATAGCAACCAATCAGAGCTCCCCTTTCATTTTCTCAGAGCACAATAGGACATGAAAGTGGAGCTCTGATTGGTTTCTATGGGCAACAAAGAAAGTCTTAGACCAAGAAAGTTTTAATACATGAGGCCCTTTGTGTTTCTCACATACATGTACAATGCTGTTCATGCTGATGAGACTGGGGAAAAAAAGGAATAATTATAATAAATAAATAAATATAAATTAAAATAAATGTGTGTGTATATATATATTAGATAGATATATATTTTATATATATATATTATATATATAGATAGTTAGATAGATAGATAGATAGATAGGAGATAGATAGATAGATAGATAGAAAGATAGATAGTAGATAGATAGATAGATAGATATATAGTAGATAGATAGATAGATAGATAGATAGATAGATAGATAATTAATATATATATGCATGTATATTAATTTCTTAATTTACTTGTTATTTCATTATGTGTTTGTATCCCATATATGCCTAGTGATTGTTTTGATTCCCTTTTTCCCCAGTCTCATCAGCATGACCAGCATTGTACATCTGAAAAATAGATAGATACTAGTGCATTGCAAAAAAATGTAATATCATTGAAAATTAAAGGTGTTCTCCAGGACTATCTTTTTATTTGTTATAGGGCTCACAAATGTATTATATTAAACCTTGATATTCATACTGTAATGAGTCTATACACTGTGTGGGTTTTTTAATGTGACTTCAATTATTGATATCAATTATCTTTTCATTGATATTCTAATTTTTTGAGATGCACTAGTAGATAAATAGACAGACAGACAGACAGACAGACAGACAGACAGATAGATAGATAGATAGATAGATAGATAGATAGATAGATAGATAGATTTTCCTCAGTCTCTCCAGCATGAACAGTGTTGTAAGTCTGAAAAACACAAAGTGCAAAATGCCAGCAACTGGTAAATGAATAATATATAGCACATGTTGTCTAGCAGATGGTACTTTGACAAATAAGTTAAATATCATGGCCCAAGGCAAAGAACATTGATCTAAAAAAGCATTTCACTGATTTGCAGCAAACCGGCACATAGTAAAGACCCCGTGAGATTACACAATAGGTTTGACGGATGCAATAATACATGTGGATCTCACTCTGCTCCGCAATAACATAATGTATATGAACAATGCTGCTGGAAACAAATGTGATGATGGAACACGGCGCAGTGGTGTGAATCAATTAACAGGGGTAGCCAGATCTCCTTTCCCCCTATGGACAGGGGGTGGGCAGACTTTCAGACAAATTCCTGAAAACTGAAGGGATTGAATAGGTTTAGAAAAAGATCTGCATACTCCAGAGATGGCAACACTCAATATAGCTGCAATACTAAGTGCCAACTAAGAATGATCAAGAGGGTACCAATTCTGATAGAGAGCAACCATGTTTTTCCTAATTTACTACATCTGAGTTCTTGGCTGAGGTTTGCCTTGTGCCAATGTATCACTGGCACATTTAGGGCCACATGTATGAAAACAGTTTAGGTCTAAAACTCACTTTTTTGCCTGTAGGTTACTAAACAGGTTCATACATGTGGCCCTTAGTGTTAAAGCAATGAAGGCTGGAGAATGAGAGGCAGTCACTGAGATCCAGGACATTCTGTCACTGAGGCACAGACAGGACAATGATGTCACCGCATTCACAAGTGGGAATTTGTTATACAGCATGCATGATTGAATTAAGAGTCTATTCATTAGTGACCTGCAAATGAACATTGTTATTGTGTTTAATCAACCATATGGATTACAACTGTGCCCAACCACAAGGACAGATTTTGAGTGTACGCGCCTTATTGCGGTGCCCAGCACTCTAAGTGATTCATTTGCATTTTTGGATTATTATACAAATATGATTTAGCATTTTTTTTCTCCAACTATTGCAAAACTACAACCCCCAGCATGCCTTGACTGTCTGTAGCTGTAGTTTTGCATCGCCATTATAGTCATGGGTTGGAGACTACTGTGCTACAGAAACATTATGTCATTATAATTGTTATCTACAGGTTTGAAAGAAGCAAGCCCTGGTTGATTAAAAGGGCCACTCAGCTTTACCAGCCTATGTCCTGTTGGCCTTTTGTGCCTAAAGGGCACCCCTCAGCTCACTGACATTTTTTTGGTATGCTTCACAGTATTAGTTTGTACGGTAATTCCCAGTGTATATTCTCAGAATCTGACCTTGGCTAGTTTCTGACTTGTCCGTTTGTCCGGTGCTTGCTCTTCGACTGAACTCCACCTGCCCTGTCTTTCTGCTCGTGACCTGACTACGCGTTCTGTCTGCTTGTTTGGTATCATGCTTGCAAGTCAACTGTCAATGCATGTATTTACATTGGGGGTTCCTGAGAATTCCCTGCAGTAAAGTCTAGATCCCTTGTACAGTTAGCAGGTGAAAATCAAGGAACTCTTTAGATGCAATCCTTTATGTAGTTTTATGCCAAAGCTTATGGCTTACCCCAAGGATCCACAGCATGTCTTTGGTAACCATTGCAATAACATTGAATTATTTCAGCGATATTTCAAAACTTTTGGAAAGAAAAAAATAATAATTTTAAGAAAATGTATTTAGGTTGTGCCACTTGCTTTGCCTGTATATACACGTTGCAAAATTATGTGTATATGTTGTCACAGCCCCACCCCTGGGTGAGAAAGGAAGGTGACGCAGGGACAAGGGAGGAAAGAGACATAAATTAGAGGAAAAAGAAAGAGTGAGCGAACAGGAGGAAGAGGTGTAGTTAGCTTTTAATATGAAGGGAAATATAAATAAAGACTATTACCAAATACATTGGTGTTCTGATTTTGCTTTGTTTAGGAGATAAAAGAGATTTTATCCACTGCCTGTATACACAAGTTTCTCTAGGTTACCAACCACCTCCCTCTGTCTCATTTCTCCAGTTGTCCTGTCCGACCATGGTGACGTCACTCCCTGCTGAGTCTTATCAGTAAAACAGAAGCTTGTTTATCTATCTTACTAACAACCTTTAACCCTTAAAACTGTAGACTTGTGCAGTACAGTTTACATACCTCCAACATTCATCTCACTGTAACAGACTGAGCTAGAAATAGTAGAGCTGATATGTCAATCATTGCTGTAGAGCCATCCACAGCGTGAACAGGAAGTGTGAGCCTGAAGCTGGCTCTGTGAAGAAGCCTGGTGAGAACACCCCTTTAAGGTCATTCGGCCCCATAAGACAACATTATTATAAATGGCACATTGTAGAGAATCCTGATACAGATTTTGAGAGTCAAGAGTTCTAACCTATGTCTGTAAAAGGAGGGGAAGATGGAGAGAGGAGAAAGAGTGGGATCACTAAGTAGACATAAAGAAAGAGGATTGGAGAGAGAAGGGGGATAGGAGGGAGAAGTATGTACAGCGCATTATGAGCAATGAGAAAATGTGCTTCTCCAGCATTTTGTAAATGGCCACAGTTCTTTTATATAAGTGAATGAAGGTTGGCATATAGATCTGTTTTACAGCATTTCAGTCTCTATTGTCTTACATGCAGCACGTACAGCTCAGTGAAATGTCAACGAAGCAAAAATTGTCACAGATTCGCTGTATGTCTGACGTCAAGGTATTATCTGAGGTTTTTAACATTAGTCCTCAAAGACCTGCTGCATAAACTGAACTCCAGGAAATAAATTCAGTTCCCAGCTATAAAATTTATATAATTGAAAGCTATTTCCACCCATAAAATGTCTCCTAAATTGTATTAAGGATCAAAGAGAATGGTTTTTGAGGATATAAGCTGATCCTTCTTCTCTTGTTCCGTTCATAAGTTTATCTTTATCAAATGTGCAGCCAATTTCAGTTTACCACTGACCGTCAAATCAGCATCATTACAGTGTTTAATCAGCCATGGCATATAACCGTGTCCACATATGAGTACAGCGGAGAGATACATGTAGGGTATGTGCTTTTGTCTAGGACAGGTAATTTGTAATACTAATTATATTGTTGTTTCTTGCAACCACTGACTGTACTCAATGAAGCACTGAATGCAATTAAGATGTCTATATGATGGCCTCTGCTTAAACAGATTTTATTTTTTTTGCAATCTTAGTTACCTTGTCATATAAAACACCCAACATTTCATCACTACATATCATGAATGTTATGGGCGACATGTATCAAATTTGGCGTGTTAACACCAAATTTTATGTGCACAAAGGTAGTGGATCTGCTGGACCACCGCAAGTGATGGCGTAAGCCGCGCCAGGAAGCGGAATCTAAGTAGAACCCGGTTTTCACCAGAGCCCGATGCAAAGCGGGATGGACTTGCTGCGGCGGGTGTCTACCAGGTCGCTTCCACTGACATGACTTGCTTGCGGAGGCAGCCAAGGGTGAGCATGGTACAAAATCGTAAGACGTAGTCGTAGTCGGGGTCAGGCAGTAAGGTCAGGACAGGCGGCAGGGTTTCGTGGACAAGGGACGGATGCAGAACGGTACGGTACACGGTAATGATGGACAAGGCAAAGAACGCTTTCTCAATAGGCAGGTAAAGGCACTAAAGATCCGGGACTGAGCACAGGAAGGGGCAGGCTAAAATAGGGGCAGCGAACGGCATTGGGAATTTAACGTTGTTACTTTAAAGTCAACAGTGTCGGTGCGCGTGCCCTAGGAGGCGGGGACGCGTGCGCGCAGGGAAGCACAGACAAAGGCGGAAGCGCTGCTGGGTAAGTACCGAAGAGACCAAGCCCCAGAGCGAGTGTGTCCATGGTACGACACGCGGGCTACGGCGCTACTCGCCCCTGGGACACGGGTGTACCTGCGACCCAGGTAGAGGGTCGTGGGAGCACCCGTGACAATTTATGAACCCGTTCTACAGCAGGTCATAAATCAGGCACATTCTAGTGCTTGCACGACAGTTCTGGCTCAGGTAAATCAATGTATGTAATGCGCCTGATAATGGTGTGTGGGAGCGATTTGAGTGAAGTGAATGGGGCTGCGTCTGATATCGGGCTGAAATGACGCCAGATATCTGGCGCAGCTACTTTCATACATGCCGCCCCATGGGAGACATGTATAAACGGGGCTGTGCCAGATATCTGCCATTTTTAAATCTCTCGCAAGCCACTCCCGGGTGCATTACATAGCGTCTGCAGAGGTGGGGCGCATTAGATCCATAGCAAAGCTACATATTTATAGCTTTGCTATGGCATGTCTAGGCACATTACTACTGGAACAGATATACCACTTTCCAGCAGTAAACTGTCGTGCAAGCGCTAGAATGCGCCTGATTTATGACCCACTGTAGACGGCAAATTTCATGCGTGTCGCCCAATATGTCTATCTGTATAATATATATAGTAGTGGGGATGCAATGAAGATGAAATGAACAATAAGTTGCCATCAAAGGGCCATTGGAGGGTGGCTATGTGCCCTGATAGGCCTATCAAAGCCTATGAGTTGTACACCAGCTGTGTCTAAGCTCTCAGGAGCCACATAAAAGCGCATGGTGGGCCAGATTCTTCCCTTGGATCTTGAGTTTGACACCTGTGCCATAGAGCCTCATAGCAAGAACTTAAATAGAACCCATTTTACATCCTGTTCACACAAACCCATTGAGGAAGCGGTGCTTGTTTGCCCCCACTCAATCCCATGTAGAAGAATGGAGCAACATAGCCTTCGGGCAGGTTCTTCTTCCATTGTTAGCACTGCACTATCAATAAGGAGATGGCCCCTGCTTAAAAGGAACCTGTCTCATTGAACATGCTATCTGGTATGCAGTGGGAAATATTTAGCAGTGAAATATAAGCAGATTGATAAATAGTTATGAGGGGACAAATTTAAAAGAACTTGTAGTTTCTTCATTTAAATTTTTGCATATTCTGGCTTAAGGAGCACAGTAGGCGGTGTTATCAGTGATTGACAAACTCCATGTATGAGTGTGCATACAGAGATAGCTATCAATCCATGATAAAACTGCCTATTGGACTCCTTAACCGAGAATAAGCAGAAATTTAATAAGCAGATTTCACATTCTTCTATATCATTTCCCATAGAACCATACATCAGTCTGTTAAGCTCCTCTTGCTCTGTAACATCTTGCTGGCATCTTGCTGGCTATAACGTCTTCCTTATAGATAAGTAATATTTATCTATAGGGAACCAGAACATAGTCAGCTGCAGTCAGGGTCTCGTGTTCTCTATGACTCCAAACTTGCAGCCTGGTCTAACTTTATGTCATGTACGTGCTGACTCAAATTGCTTCCACAGTGTGAGAATGACCTTAAGTTATCACAGGACATTCACACAATGAGAAAAGCAAATCTCCTGTTTCTTGTGCAGTACCTAGAGCTCTGAGGGCTACAGGTTGGTCTTCTATAATGGGCAACTCCAATTCTTATAGAAGAAATTATGGCCATTAACTTAGTAGAGTCAATTGGGAATAGCAGTGTACACAATCTTCAATTCCTCTCGTCAAATCTGATGAATTTGTGACAGAGGCTTCGTATAAAGCCTTTGATGCTTTTGTGAATATAGCGTACTCTCTCACCACATGCCATTGAATTTACCAGGAACAGATTTGTCTCTCAGTCACAGAACTGCCAGATAAAACTATGTAGTTAGCATACATTACAGTGTACCTTTCTCATTTAGCTTTATCCAAAGAAATTCCCAAAAATATAAACATTATTATAGTAAAGCATCAGCTATGGGTAAACAAGCACCATCATTTGGGACCCTTACAAGTAAATAAGCTGTCATGTGTAAATGTCAAAATGAGTAGAAAAAACAACTGCTGTCAAGAAAAGATTCACGCTTTCATAAGAGAAAAAATGAAATTGCCGGCGCCTCTTCTGAATGAGAGTACAGTAACACATTAATTGAAGATCTTCTCTCATTTAACCAATTAGCTGTGGGTCACTGTCTTTTTAACAAGCTCACAATTAAAACAATTTGTCTTTGAGGTTTGTTTTACCGAGTGGAATCTGTCAGTTCTCATGCAATCTTTATTGCTTCTCATGAGTGCATTCTCTTTTAACATAATACAACAAAGAGTCATCATGCTCAATGGGGAAAAATGGAAATAATGAAATATAATATGTATACAGAGAGATGTGGCTCTCAGCCTGGAATCAACTGCAGGAGCTCAAGAGTCAAGTTGAAGATTCTGTCTACTATCAGAATGAAAACACACTGCTAGCTCTTAACGTTTGTAGAGTGCTGCTGATATGCTTTAGTGTTTGTATCATGTGCAGCCGCGCCAGCATGCACCTACCTTGATTTCTTTAAGACTGATTTAGATGTGCTGATTATTTTCTGTTTTCTTAAAAATAAGGCTCTGGTTGAGCTGTGTTTTTATATTTTGTTAGAGGGATATGTTAGAAGGTTTCTACCTATAGCACTATATGCAGTACCCATGTAACGGTGGGCCTACCAGACCAGAGATGTGGATCCACTGGACCACCACAAGTGATGGTATGGGCCACACCAGGGAGCGGAGTCTAAGTAGGTCGGGTTTTCACCAGAGCCCGCCGCAAAGCGGCATGGACTTGCTGCGGTGGAGAACTACCAGGTCGCAACCCCTGACGTGACTTGCTTGCGGTGGCAGCCGACGCATAGCGTGGTACAGAATCGTAGTCGGGGACAGGCAGGAGGGTCAGGACAGGCGGCAAAGGTTTGTGGTCGAGGGATGGAGGCAAAACGGTACGGTACACAGAATTCGCAAAAGACACTATGGGAACACTTCCTCTGAAGGCACAGGGCACTATCGATTCGGCAGGGACCTTTGGAAAGGGCAAGTTTTAAATAGGATCAGCGCCCGGTGAAAGCTAATCACTAGTACGCTGTCTCTTTAAACTTAAATGTAGTACGAGCGCGCACCCGGCCAGCAACAGGAGTGTGCCCCCAGCCAGCAACACGAGCACGTTGAGGTGAGTATGGGACAGAGCTGCGAGTGCTCCTGCAGCCCGAGGGGGGACGCTGCGGAGGTGCAGGTGTGCCCGCGACCCGACACGGGGGTTGGGGGGACACCCGTTACAACCCACCAAAAGTAACAGGTAATGCAATGAGTTCCTAGATTAATGATACAGGCTCAAGATAAGGAGTAAGCAGAGGTAAACAACCTACTAAGACACCACCTCATGCCTGTCAGGAGAGGGGCACAGGGATGTATGGAGGGGGCTTATGAGCTGAGCCTGCTCCATTAAAATTTACATTAAAATATAATTAGTATCACCGCATCTGTAAAAGTCTGATCTAATAAAAGATAACCTTATTTATAACACCTAATCAATGCCATAAAAATACCTAGCTCCAAAATGGCATTTTTTTGGTGTCTTTGTGTCCCGGAAATTGGAATAAAAAGTGATCAAAAAGTTGCAGATATTCTAAAATGGTACCATTTAAAGCAACACTTCAGTCCCACACAGGTCTGTAGACCCACCTATCTCGAGAGGCTGCAACCACAAGCGCCTTGCATCAGGTCAGGACTGGGACTGGGACTGGGAGTGGGAGTGGGGAGGAATTAGCCCTATTTGTCTAGGGCATCAAATTGTCTTGTCCCAGCGCTGCAATGATCAGAGATGTATTTGAAATTCTAAGTACTCTAGTAATGATACAGTTTTCCCATGTCATATTAGCAAAACAGAGAAGACCACCAAGCATAGATCAAAATGGTCCTTTTTTCCTATAAGAGATTAACATGATGGGGACTAAGGAGCCTTTTTGCCCAAGGAGTAGGATTTGGTGGTGTAAACCATTAAAAGGATGGCCACACTATTTTGATTTGTGACTCCATCACCTAAGTCTAAGACCCCCTTAAAACAGTTAGTTCCTATCATTCAAGGGTCTAAAACTGTTAAGACACTTTTATTGTTTCGTACCCATGTTGACAGCCCCAAAAGTAAACTACATTGTAACCTAGTTTTCCTTAAAGTCTTGGATATTTTTATATTAAAATGTTTTAGAAATGAAATGGAAAACCCATTTCACAGTATTTATCCGAACAATAAAATTCCTTAGCTTTTTCCTCCCCCTCTAAATATATCGAAGTGCCCTATTGACCCGGCTGCTGTTGGTCTGACAGTAATGACTGTCAATAACTATTTGCAGCTCCATAGGAGATGATCACTGTCCTCAAATCCCTGAGTGATCTTGGATACAAAAGTAAAATAACTGCAGTATGTACCTTCTCATCGTGGCATTTATGATTTGATCTCCATTTGAGATTTGAGATTTTTTTGTCTCATTTCCCCGTCTTATCTTGTATTTGAATTATCAGAGGTTGACTAATGGTTACAAAATTAAATAATCTGTATTAGAATATTGACTCGCACACCGAGAACTGACTTGAAACGCGGCAGAGAACAATATCATTAAAAGTGCGTGATGTAATCTGAGCCTTATACAGACGCTCCTTAAGCAACTGCTTCCTCATCAAACGCAGTTCTTTCAAAACTTCATATAAAGACGGGATCTCTGGCACCATCTACAAAGAGACTGCCGCAGGGGCCAGTAAGCAGTGTCAGTCAGGAGCATTTACGAGAAGTTGAGTTTAGATTTTAGATGCAGGAGGAAGCCTGTCAGATCAATAAAGTTTTTATTTTCTCTCTCTGCATATTAATAAGGCTGTAGTGAATGAGCATGTGCCTAAGGAATAGGCAAAGAAATAGTTTTTATGGTAATTAACTGCCATGTTCCCCATTCCTGCTGTTGCTTTGTATGCTAATGTACAAGTTTTAGAGAACAGAGTTTTCAGCTCAAGAAATGGTGTTTACAAAGCAGAAATGCAAAATGGCACCAGGGTAAAAAATGTAACATGAGAGATCAGTGCTAATAAATCATCAATTTGGGCAATGCGCAATCAAAGCTTCATAAAAGCAGAGGAAAAATTTTGACTCAAGATAGTTTCTTTATTTTTTAGTGATTTATATATGGTTATTTTACTGTAGTTAGGATGAATTCACAAGGCGTATAGCTATAGATCTGCACTGGAAAATACGCGCTGACGAGGGCATACTTAACACAGAACTCCAGCCCGGCTCCAATTCACCTCTCTCTTCCCAATGACAAGTCACTTCTTTTGCCAGGCACACAGTATGCATTGGGAAATACGCAGTAAAATCATAGGTCTCATTGAGCGCTATTATTTTACCATAATTGCGGGACGTACTTTGCAGCACAATTACGCCCGGAGGTATAACCCGCAATTAAGTTGTATGAACAAACTTTTATAGATAGTAAACAGTAATCAATAAAGCAGCCCCAGGGGAGACTATAGCAATTGTAGAGAGTGGCCTTTTCAGGTTAGTCATGTTCCTAAAAAGAGCTGGGAACTTGTGCAGGACTCCTCATCATATGTTAGCAAAGAAGCAGGAGAACCAGCTAGAGGGCGGCAAGACCCTTTCTTCCTGAAAGGGATTAGATTCAGAGCATAGAAGCCTTCATACTAATAGATTGTTATATAATGTCACAGACACAAAAAGTTCCAACCAGGGTGTCCAATCACGTTCAATGAAATATTTTTTGCCTAATTCTAAAGTGTAACTTTTAATAATTAAAAATATAAAAAGTAAACACATGTTAATTATCACATAATTCATTGCTATACCATTCAATTATGTGATATGTTTTCATATGTGATTAGTAATGTGTGTATTTTTAGATAATTATTATTAAAAGTTATATTCTAGAAATAGGGAAAATTATTGCAGTGAACTGAATTGTTATATAGAGGTATGAGCTACCATGAGGTAGGCAGCACTGTGATTTTTTTTAAAGGGGTTGTCCAATAAGAAATACATGCATATTTCATTGGAGCCAGTGGTCCAAAAAAAAAAACTTTCCTAGCTATCCCCTGCCGCTGTCACTCCTGAGCTCCCAACGAGTCCCATCCTTTGACTTCCGGGTTCTTATCCCAACAGGCTGGGTGGGGGTGGAGGGCTCAGGTATCAGAATGAGAAAAGGCACCAGGAAGTCAATAGAACCAACTCTTTGAGAGCTCAGGAGCAACAGTAGTTGGGGACTGCTAGGTATGTATTCTTTTTTTTTTCTTTTTACTGGGCAACCTCTTTAAACTTGACTCTCTCACTATGAATAAGCCACAGACTGCAAAGAAAGGAGGTTTCAGTAATTCGCTAATCCAAGGAACAATGGCAAATAAAATTATGTTAAATCTATCTTGACTAATGGTTATAAAATTGACTTACCGTATATACTCGAGTATAAGCCGAGTTTTTTCAGCACAAAAAATGTGCTGAAAAACCCTCCCTCGGCTTATACTCGAGTCACTGTCGGCGCTCGGGTGCTGCGATGGCCCGAGTGCTGACAGGGACGCTTCAGTTATATGCGGCTCCTCGGGGAGCGCATATAACTGAAGGCCGAGCACGGCTGAGTGTCCAGGCGCTGCGCTGGCCCGGGCACTGTCCGTCATCTCTTCCCCTGCATGCGCCTCCTCCGGAGCGCACCCCGGTGAAGAGATACCACGGCGGGGCACAGCGCGCGCGCGCCGTGCTCCGCAGTGGACTCCGGGCGACCGCAGACTCTCCGGAGCGGCCGCGGCTGTCCGGAGCTCCCCGGCACAGGCAGCGTGTGTCATCACGCTGCGTTGCGCAGCGGCCTGATGACGTCACCCGCCTGTGCCGGGAAGAGCGCGCGGGACCGAACAGCGGGAGGCGGCCAGTGGGGAGATCGGAGCAGCGGGAGCACATGGTAAGTGATTTTTTTTGTTTTAAAACGTTGCCTACACCTGTCTAGTACTGCCTATTGCTGCCTATAGCCTACCTATACCTGCCTAGTACTGCCTATAAGCCTACCTATACCTGCCTAGTACTACCTATACCTGCCTAGTACTGCCTATAAGCTTACCTATACCTGCCTAGTACTGCCTATACCTGCCTAGTACTGCCTATACCTGCCTAGTACTACCTATACCTGCCTAGTACTGCCTATAAGCCTACCTATACCTGCCTAGTACTGCCTATACCTGCCTAGTACTACCTATAGCCTACCTATACCTGCCTAGTACTGCCTATAAGCCTACCTATACCTGCCTAGTACTGCCTATACCTGCCTAGTACTACCTATACCTGCCTATAACTACCTATACTGCCTAGTACTGCCTATAAGCCTACCTATACCTGCCTAGTACTGCCTATACCTGCCTAGTACTACCTATAGCCTACCTATACCTGCCTAGTACTATGGGGGACATATAGCTGCCTATACCTGCCTATGGGGGACATTAAACTGCCTATGTAATTTTATTGGTATCTATTTTTATTTTTTAAATTCACCAGTAGCCGCTGCGTTTTCCACCCTAGGCTTATACTCGAGTCAATAAGCTTTCCCGTTTTTTGTGGCAAAAGTAGGTGCCTCGGCTTATACTCGGGTCGGCTTATACTCGAGTATATACGGTATCTCCATCAGATAGGGCAGCTCTGTCACTTTAAGCTAAGACTACCCAGTCTTAAAATACACCACATTTATCATAGTGTTAATAAATAGGGCACAGGCTTAGACTGTCTAGTCTAGGTTGAAACCTTCTATTAGTTGGCTTACTTTAAGCTATCAACAGCACCAAAATTTGGGTGCATTTTTTTGGCGCACACCATCATATTCACGACCATTCCCTTTTTTACCGAGGCCACCTCGCTTTTGTCGGACAACGCACAGTCGTGTCTAGCAACTGTCAAAAACCCGTTAATAAATGTGGTGTGAAGCATGTAAACCAGTATTTTGACACAAATTGTGCCAATTGCATAATAAATGTACTCCATTAGATATGTTGGATCCTATGATGCAGCCAAATAAGGTGTATCAGGGGCGTTGCTAGGGTCCCAAAACATCCGGGGCCCGGGCCCTTTGTGTTAAGTTTTGCTCAGTAGGGCGGAGTTCACACAGCATTTTTCACGCCCCATTGTGAACTGCAGCATGTATTTTTACAGAGAAAAAACTGTAGCCAGCGCGTCCCTCTGATATTTATTCTCCCCTGAATGGGTAATCCTAGCTGTCAGTGAGACCTATGAATTACCATAATGTCGGCCTGTATGTCGGGCGTATTGAAGCGCAATTACACGCTGAACTACAGACCGACATTACGTGGTGTGAACATACACAGTGTATTTTTTGGGCATAACTGCTGTAATGCGTCCAAAGTGCGCCCCACAAATACGGTAAAATCATAGCGGTGAGGCTCTGGTTACTGGTTGTTTTTCCCTGGAACACAGAACCCGCCGTAAAAATAAGTGACAGGCCACTTCTTTCAGGGGGAGAAGTGAAAGTGGATGGGAGGTGGCCATATAGTGGTGTGCACAGGTACGCTGTGTGAATATACCCTTAGGCCATGTTCACATGGTGTACTGCCGCATGTGCTCTACACGCCTCAGTAGGCTGTGCATTTTTGCAAGTGCGCGCTGTTCAGGGGGGCCAGCTCAATTCACTACAATCATCAGCGGCGCATAAGCACCACGAGAAGTGACCTGTCCCTTCTCTCCCCAGGCGTACGATACGTATTGTATGGGAGGAGACAGACGTAATTCATAGTTCTCTATGAGAGCTATGGATTACCATAATTGTGGGGCACATGTTGGGTGTATTGATGTGCAAATACGCCGCAAAATGTACCCTGCAGTTACGTCGTGTGAACCTAGCCTTAGCCTGGCTGCAGCAGCTAAAAACATAGGCAACCCTGACAAATGACAGGTATAAAAATTCTATTCAAATATAATTCATTATCAGGTTGTAGTTTACATGTGTAAGGGACACACAGGCAGGATATATGTTTTTAGTCACGTGAATGAGGTGATATTGTGATATTTGTGTACATACAGTACATACACATTTGCATACATACATATACACACACACGTACATACACACACACATGTATAGACATACACACATGTATAGACATACACACACATGTATAGGCATACACACACATGTATAGACATACACACACATGTATACACATACACACATGTATACACATACATGTATACACATACACATACACACACATGCATACAAATACACACACATGCATACACATACACGCACATGTGTACACATAAACACACATGCATACACATACACACACATGTATACACATACACACATGTATACAAATACACATACATGCATACACATACACGCACATGTGTACACATAAACACACATGCATACACATACACGCACATGTGTACACATACACACACATGTATACACATACACACACATGTATACACATACACAGATGTATAGACACACACACATGTATACACATACACACATGCATAGACATACACACATGCATACACATGCACACATGTATACACATACACACACATCGATACACATATGCATACACATACACACATGTATAGACACATACACATATGTATACACATACACACACATGCATAGACACACACACATGCATAGACATACACACATGCATACACATACACACATGTAAACACATACACACACATGCATACACATACACACACATGTATAGACATACACACACATGCATAGACATACACACATATGTATACACATGCACACACATGTATAGACATACACACATGCATACACATACACACATGTATAGACACATACACATATGTATACACATACACACACATGCATACACATACACACACATGTATAGACATACACACACATGCATACACATACACACACATGCATACACATACACACATGTATAGACATACACACACATGCATACACATACACACATGCATACACATACACACATGTATAGACACATACACATATGTATACACATACACACACATGCATACACATACACACATGTATAGACATACACACACATGCATACACATACACACATGCATACACATACACACACATGCATACACATACACACATGCATAGACATACACACACATGCATACACATACACACACATGTATAGACATACACACACATGCATACACATACACACATGTATAGACATACACACACATGCATACACATACACACACATGTATACACATACACACACATGTATAGACATACACACATGCATACACATACACACATGTATAGACACATACACATATGTATACACATACACACACATGCATACACATACACACATGCATACACATACACACATGTATAGACACATACACATATGTATACACATACACACACATGCATACACATACACACATGTATAGACATACACACATGCATACACATACACACACATGCATACACATACACACATGTATAGACATACACACACATGTATAGACATACACACACATGCATACACACACATGTATAGACATACACACACATGTATAGACACATACACATATGTATACATGCACAGACATTTATACATTTAGTTCACATTCATGTTTGTTTCAACTATTATACTATCTAGCATTGGTCTCTACAGTGAGGCTACTCACTCACTTGAGACCTTCATGATACGGGCACCTGTGGAAGCTTCTGTTGACTCCATAACAAAATCACTGTAGCTGCAGGCAGGAGATAGTGTGGGACCTGGGAGCACGGCAGGGGGCGGAGCCTCTCACTCTCTGTATGAGGCTGAACTTCCTGAATCTTGTGTTGGATGTGGCTGCAGGGCACAGAGTCAAGAGCTTCAGTGAGTGAGCAGCCGACCCCCTCCTAAGCGCCCGACACCCCGGGCCGTCTCCCTGACACCCCGCAGGCTCTTACTTACAACCCTGAGCTGCATGTGCGTCCAGGGGAGACACATGCAGCTGCTGACGATCTGAGGTTCGGGGCACAGGCAGGGCTATTCGGGGCTTGTGCCCCGAACATTACTGCCTAGCGACGCCCCTGAGGGGTATCCTGTAATCTTGTTCTTCAACATTGAAGAAAAGACATGAGTATGTTGTGCAGCACATTGACAACTGGACTACACTACCATACACAATTTAAAGTGTGTGCCTTTTTTAAAATGCATAAATTGTACATACATTAGTGAATTTTAAATTAATAGAATTCAGATCACCATTCAGGATCCTCATCTTTCTCATTCCACCAAAGTCTAATTGATATCAATGAACATGAAGTGCTTTATTTCTCATGTGATGGTGTGCAGGGACCTGAGCAATTGCTGCCTTGCTTCCACCCAGAATTGACTGTTGCAACAGTGATCACTTTGATCAACTTATGATTACCCTACCTTTTTAACAAAGCAGGATTGTCCAAAGTAAAGAACCCCTCGAAATTAGCTACCCCATTTACACAACTCTTTTAAGTGTGTGGTTTCTTAAGGGAATAGTTAATTGCAAGAGGTTTCTTATGTTGATAGTCCCTGAATGTGCTGCATCATAAAAGTAAAGATATGTTCAGCGTACATAAAAATCACCAGGAGTCCTTGATTTCTGCTTTATGTAGAGTGCAGAAACTTTTTATGAAAATATTTGATAATTAGCATGTTCTTAAGGTGTAAACCATATATCTTAGGAACTCAACCATTTTAAAGGGAATGTGTTATCAAAAATGACTTATTGTTTAACTCACATTTTTATGTTAAACACATTTTGTAGGAAGTTTTGGTTATGTTTTTTTTAATTTTCCAATAAAATTGTAAACATATACAGATGTAGCAGAGCTGAATTACATAATTACAAAGTTTATAATGCTGAAAAAGACACAGGTACATCAAGGCCTAACGTGTTGATCCAGAGGAAGGCAGTTGTCAATAACCGCATTTTAGATGAAATAGCTCTTCTGGATTTCAATATGGCAGTGAGAATGAATCCCTGGATAAACATCTCATCTATAAACCCTAAAAGCCATTTTTTGCAAACTGTATTTGGGCTTCCATACGTCTTGCACTGAGGAGAGGCTTCCGTCGGCACACTCTGCCATAAAGCCCCGACTGGTGGAGGGCTGCAGTGATAGTTGACTTTGTGGAACTTTCTCCCATCTCCCAACTGCATCTCTGGAGTCAGCAAAAGTGATCTTGGGTTCTTCTTTACCTCTCTCACCAAAGGGTCTTTTTCCCACGATTGCTTAGTTTGATGGGCGGTCAGTCATGGAACCCGTTATGGTCATACCAAACTTCTCCCACTTTTGGATTTTGGAGGCCACTGTGCCTTTAGGAACCTTGAGTGCTGCAGAAATTCTTTTGTACCCTTTGGGCCCGATCTGTGCCTTTTCCACAATTCTCTATATTTACTATTTGCCATAGGCAAACTTAAACTCTATCAGTTCTCTATCTATTAAACACTAAAACGTAACTTTTGTATATCTAACTCTTAACCTCCCATACACTATTTAAAACCTGATCTCTATCCTCAAACATTTAACCCTTTTTGCTTCTGAAAGAGGGAATAACTCCCTTTTTATCATCAAGTCTGGTGAAACCCCACCTATTAACCCCTTAAGCCGAACGCCTGAAAAGTAGTTAATGACCAGAACATTTTTTTAGTTTTGGCCTCCTTGCGTTTAAACAGGTTGTAAACTTTTTTATTTTTTTCAATGAGCAGTTGTATGAGGCCTCGTTTTATTCGAGACAAGTTTTTACTTTATAAGGGAATAGTTTAAGTACATTATAAATAATTGCAGTATTTTTTTTTTTTTTATAAAAAAAATTATATTTTTTTTTTTTTTTTTTTTACACCATTCACTTTCCCCCTTAATAACTTGTTAGAAATTCTACAGGGGTTTTGGGGTGTGGATACCAAAATGTGTAGGTTTTTTTTGTGCGTGTAATTTATGACAATTATTTTTTTTAAATATTTTTTTTTATTTATTATTTTTTTTTTTATTATATTTTTTTTTCACTTTTTATGGTTTTTTTTTCTCTTTTTTTGACTCCCCTGAAGGGGGAAGTTTAAAATTTTTTTATTTTTTTTTTTTACATTATAATGTATTAGCTATTTATTAGCAAAACATGTAATCTGTGTCATGACACAGGCATGATTAGGAAGCACAAAGGCGTTAAAACACTGGGTTCTTACACAGACAGCCGGGGGCCATTAGGCCCCGAGCTGATGTGGCAGCTGGTCCCGAGCTCTGTGGGTCACCCCGGGGGTTCCGATCACCGACAAACGGGAAAACCTTTGATTGCGCGCGGGAACCCCGCCGCAATCAAAAGGGGTTTAAGCACCCGGGGTTTGGGGGGTTTCCTCCGTCCCCCAGCCCCGCAGGACTGCTCTGGGATCGGGGCTGTGTGCACGCCCCGAACCCGGCCCTGCGCGCCGGGCCGCAAACCGGTTGGCGCGACCAAAAGACGCCCCTGCGGCGCGCCCCACCGGCCCCGGCCCAAAAATTGGCGGCGCGGGGTAAAAAAAGGAGGCCTTATATTAAGCAAGACTAGCTTCAGTAAGGGAAACCCAAGCCAACTACTTTGGGGAGTCGTCCCCCAATTTAGACACAGAAAAAAATAAGGCCCCCCGGACCCCCTGCACAGGGACATTGTAGACAGGGGAGATCACAATTTAAAAAGTCATCCTGACCGCCCCATGTTTCGCAGCTAACCTGGGGTTTTCAAGGTTAGGGTCCCATCAATGTGGGTTTTAGCTCATTCCCCTTTTTTTTTTTTA
>JAODAL010020628.1:0-68934 GCA_025379985.1 Phyllomedusa bahiana | reverse complement strand
TCTTTCCCCTCCTTTTGTACCCCGCTCGTCTAAATTTTTTTATTTAAAGGTGTAAACTATGGGGGGGTGGTTTTTCGTGTCCCCTTCCCGGGGGTAATAGAAACCGGGGCTAAAAATTTGGAAATTTCTGTACACAGACGCCATTCTACCGGAGCGATATATTATTACACGACTCGTACGGAGTATTTCCTGTAATTGCGCAGCGCGTGGGGTAAATCCGCTGTAAATTTTTGATTTTAAACCGGGACCTCCCCGGGCCCGCGGCCGCGCATCTTTTTGCATTTTTTTTTTTGCTTTTTAGGATAAAAGCGTCTAAATACTTTTGTGGAGGGAAAGTGAAAATCATAACTAATAAATTACATGTTTAAATGAGCCCGGGCTGAGTTTTGGGGGGGGGCGGGGGGGGTGGCCTGAGGGGCCTCTCGAGAGCGTTCCCCCTGCGGCGGGGTTCTCCCATTTAAATTTAATGGGGAAAAAATTTTTCCAAAGGAAATAAATTGAGAAATTGGGCAAAAATTTCCCCGAAATTTCCCTTCTTCGCCGTTTAAAAATTCCCTATTTTTCTGACAGGGCGCCGAGGACGGGGTACGTTTTTTTACGGGAAACCCCAAATTTACCCGGGGTGGCGGGGAATGTGCCCGCCGCGCCGCCTCCCTGGGATCCTTGGATGATGATTGCGGGTCCGATATCATCAACCAACAATAACAGCCGCCATGTTTACGGGAAAAAAAAAATCATCCTTTCCTGGGAAACCCATAGAATCCAATGGCTAATTTGCATATTTAAATTAGAGAAGACAACCAAAAAATGGGATTCCCAATAGGAAAGCGGAAAAATTGGGACCTTTTTTGTAAAGTTGTTTTTTTTTTTGCTTTTTTTTTAACTGATTTAACTCAACGCGGGCCCCTTTTTAAAAAAGCACCATGACCAATCCAAAATGGATCTTAAATTGACACCCCATGACCAAACCCCCCCACCAACATTAAGACAAACTCCAGATCCAACCTCAAGACCACCACAAAGACCGACTTAAGAACCAACCCCAAAACCAACCCGTGGATGGACCCCGGGACCAATCCCCAAATCAACCCCAGATCCAACCTCAAGACCACGACCAAGACCAACTTAAGTACCAACCCCAAAACCAACCACTGGATGGACCCCAGGACCAATCCCAAATTTAAATCCCCGGTCCAACCCAAGACCAATTCCGGGGAAACCGCTAGAAACCCAAACTCAGAGCCAACCTGAAACCAAACCCTTTAAATCAACGCGGCCCCTGTACAAGAGCACCATGACCAATCCGAGGATGGATCTTAGTTGACACCCTATGACCAACCCCAGGACCAACACTAAGACAAACTCCAGATCCAACCTCAAGACCACCACAAAGACCGACTTAAGAACCAACCCCAAAACCAACCCGTGGATGGACCCCGGGGCCCAAACCCAAAACAACCCCAAAATTTAAAAAAAAAAAACCCGACCAAGACCAACTTAAGTACCAACCCCAAAACCAACCTGTGGATGGACCCCAGGACCAATCCCCAAATCAACTCCAGGTCCAACCTCAAGACCAATTCCAGGAGAAACCGCTAGACCAATCTCAGAGCCAAACCTGAAACCAACCTTGAACTCAACGCGGCCCCTGTACAAGAGCACCATGACCAATCCGAGGATGGATCTTAGTTGACACCCTATGACCAACCCCAGGACCAACATTAAGACAAACTCCAGATCCAACCTCAAGACCACCACAAAGACCGACTTAAGAACCCAAACCCCCAAAAACCCAACCCGGGATGGCCCCCGGGGGGAAAACCCAACCCAAAAAATTTAAAACCCCAAAACCCAAACCCCTAAAGGGACCCGACCAAGACCAATTTAAAATTACCAAAACCCCAAAACCAACCTGGGGAAAGGACCCCGGGCCCAAATCCCAAATCAACTCCGGGCCAACCTAAAAGCCCAAATTTTTCCGGGAAAAACCGCTAAAACCAATCTCAGAGCCAAACCTGAAACCAACCTTGAACTCAACGCGGCCCCTGTACAAGAGCACCATGACCAATCCGAGGATGGATCTTAGTTGACACCCTATGACCAACCCCAGGACCAACACTAAGACAAACTCCAGATCCAACCTCAAGACCACCACAAAGACCGACTTAAGAACCAACCCCAAAACCAACCCGTGGATGGACCCCGGGACCAATCCCCAAATCAACCCCAGATCCAACCTCAAGACCACGACCAAGACCAACTTAAGTACCAACCCCAAAACCAACCTGTGGATGGACCCCAGGACCAATCCCCAAATCAACTCCAGGTCCAACCTCAAGACCAATTCCAGGACAAACCGCTAGACCAATCTCAGAACCAAACCTGAAACCAACCTTAGGTGTTTAACTCTGGCATTATTGATAAAAATTTGGCCCCCCCATCTTCGCTAGGGTTTTATAGAAGAGTTAAATTTTTTTTACACTTTTTTCTTGTCTTGTTTAAGGCCCCAATCCCTTACCAAGATTTCTTATAAACCCCCCCTAGGATGTCCCCCCGGGCCCAACCCCCAAACTCCCCACAGACCAACATAAAACCCCCCCGGACCAATCCCAAGACTAAGATGGAACCCAGGATCGACACCAAGACTAATCCCAAGAACAACCCTAAGACCAACCCCAGAATTGGCCCCATGACTAACCCCAGGCAAACCCCAAGGGATTTACCCGGGAAACCCCCCAAAAGTAATTAGACAACATCAAGTTCAACCCCACAACCAACCCTAAGATGGACTCCGGGATCCCCCAAACCCAACTCCCCACCAACCCAGGAAACCCAAGCTAACCACAATGGCCCAAACCCAATTTCCAAATTAATCCCAATAAATAAGACCCAAAAAAAATCCCCAACCCAAACCTAACCCCAATAACCCCAGCACCAACCCCAAGACTAATCCCAAACCCTCAACAAATTTCCGCCCAAATCCCAAAATTTTTCCCAGGACAATCTCAAAATAACCCCCGGCCCCCAAAAACAATCCCCGGACAACCCCAATCCCCCTAACAAACCTCCCCCCCTAAAACTAACCCCAAAACCCCCCCCCCGGAAAAACCCCCCCAAGGTACCCCCCCCTTTAATACCAAAACCGAGGACCCCAAGACAAACCAAATGAAAACCCCCAGGCCCCAATTCCGGGATGGACTTATTCCAACCCATGCCCAACCCCCATGAAACATGGGATCAACCCCCAGATCCAACCTCAAGACCACCACCAAGACCAATTTAAGAACCAACCCCAAAACCAACCCATGGATGGACCCCAGGACCAATCCCCAAATCAACCCCAGAACCAACCTCAAGACCACCACCAAGACCAATTTAAGAACCCACCCCAAAACCAACTCATGGATGGACCCCAGGACCAATCCCCAAATCAACCACAGGTCCAACCTTAAGACCAATTCAAGGACAAACCCCAAGAGCAATCTCCGATACCAAACCTGAGACCAACCTTAGGATGAACCCGGGGAAAAACACAGGATTAATCCAGATGGACCCAGGGCTAACCCAAGGGAAAAATCACAGGACGAACCCCCAAAACAAACCCCAAAGGAAAAAAACCCCCGGGGAAAAACCAGGATGGATCCAAGGACCAACCCCAGGACCTAGACCAACACCAAGACCAACCCTATGACCAACCCCAGGAAAAACATCAGGACCAAACCCAGATCCAAGGTTTACCTCTTTTTTTTAAAGTCAGCTTTACTAGTTTTGGAAGACCACTCCCCAATGGCCAAGGGTGGAAACACTGGTGACGGCGACAACTCACTGGGTGACGTCGGGGGATTAGGGAACTACTAAGTTTGAGTTAGTATAATAAACCCCTGATGGGTCTTGGGGAATGCGCAGTGAGAAAACCGACGCTGAGCTTGGGATGCCGATGTTCGTAGCCGCGCAGCCAAATACCAAATTTTTTGGGGGAACATCCATGCGCGGGGATTGAAGCCGCGCAGCGCGTTCCAATTCCGGACGCCGACGCTGAGGGGGTGAAAACTGCTGAGAGCGCGGCAAGTTTACGGATACTTTATTTTTGAATAGAAATTGCAAAACAGGAGCCATATAGTAGCTGTACTTTTTCATTTGGTGCATACATTTTTAGTCATAGGATTATTTTAATATATAGTTAATAAAAGGGTGGTTCACCCTTTGTCTGATCACTGTAGGTAATTTAAAGGAGGGTCCCCTTTTGAATTGGGGGGGCTCTTTTCCATCATGGCTGGACAAACGCATGAAAGAGAGACTGACTCCCCTGATGAACCGATTTTTGGGGAACGGGTGGAGGTATACATTTCTGAAATTCTCTGTTGTATATACCCCTTGGCCCTAATTTAGTATATACTATTTGCCTAGGGGGGTAAGCGTTAAGTGGGGTCGCCCTTATCGGGGCGACTACTCCAAAAAGGGGTTTTTTTCTTAGGCTTAAATGGGTTGCTTATAGAGGTATATACTTATTATATAAAAAGGTTTTTTTTTGGGTTTAAAAGTGGAGTACCCAAATTCCCTTTTGGACTATATCGACAGGATTGGTGAAAACCCCCTCTTGGAAGCTAAGAAAACCCCCTTTTTCTCTTTTCATAAATTTAATTTTTTTTTACTATTTTTTTGAAGTAATGGGAATAGTTTTGGTTATTTTTTAAAGTTTTAACTAATTGAAATAAAGTTTTGTTTGTTTTTATTTTGGGGGTTTTTATTTTTTTTTCTGTGATAGGTTTTTTGAGACCCTAATGTAGATATTTGCTTACTGCAAGGTAACCAACCCCAGATCAAACCTCAAGACCACCCCCAAGACCAACTCCAGGATGGACCCAAAAACCAGACCAGGTCCAATCTCAACAACAACCCCAAGGGCAATTCCGGGACTAAACCCCCAAAAACCCAAACCCAAGGGGCCCCCCAGGGAACAACAGCATGATTTAAATTTAGGTTTTACCCCAAGAAACCCAACCTCAAGACCAAATCCGGAAAACCCCAGGGTTAAACCCCCCAAAAAAACACCAGGAAAAAAACCTCAGACCCAAACCCAGAACCCAAATTTAAGGGGCCCAAATTCAGGACCAATCCAAGGAGAAACCCTTGGACCAAAAACAAGGCCAGTGCTAGAACCAACCCCCAGGAAAAACCCCCGGGGCAACCGTGGGACTAGTACATCTGACTATCATGAAATAGTTCATCACAAAGACACAGAACAGCTGTCATTTACCATCCACATCCACCAATTTTTATCCCCCTTTTTCCCCTCCACCATCATAAAAACCACCCTCCACCATCTATAATCATCCACCCTCCACCATCTATAATCATCCACCCTCCACCATCTATAATCATCCACCCTCCACCATCTATAATCATCCACCCTCCCTCCACCATCTATAATCATCCACCCTCCACCATCTATAATCATCCACCCTCCACCATCTATAATCATCTACCCTCCACCATCTATAATCATCTACCCTCCACCATCTATAATCATCCACCCTCCACCATCTATAATCATCCACCCTCCACCATCTATAATCATCTACCCTCCACCATCTATAATCATCCACCCTCCACCATCTATAATCATCTACCCTCCACCATCTATAATCATCTACCCTCCACCATCTATAATCATCTACCCTCCACCATCTATAATCATCCACCCTCCACCATCTATAATCATCCACCCTCCACCATCTATAATCATCAAACCCCCTCCACCATCTATAATCATCCACCCTCCACCATCTATAATCATCCACCCTCCACCATCTATAATCATCCACCCTCCACCATCTATAATCATCCACCCTCCCTCCACCATCTATAATCATCCACCCTCCACCATCTATAATCATCCACCCTCCACCATCTATAATCATCTACCCTCCACCATCTATAATCATCTACCCTCCACCATCTATAATAAAATAAACCCCCAAAAAACCACCCCCCCCACCACCCCTATAATCATCCCCCCCTCCACCATCTATAATCTTCCTCCCCCTCCACCATTATAATACCCCTCCCTCCCCCCACTATAATCTTTTCCACCCCCCCCCCCCCATCTAAAAAATCATCCACCCTCCACCATCTATAATCATCCACCCTCCACCATCTATAATCATCCACCCTCCCTCCACCATCTATAATCATCCACCCTCCACCATCTATAATCATCCACCCTCCACCATCTATAATCATCCACCCTCCACCATCTATAATCATCCACCCTCCACCATCTATAATCATCCACCCTCCACCATCTATAATCATCCACCCTCCACCATCTATAATCATCCACCCTCCACCATCTATAATCATCTACCCTCCACCATCTATAATCATCCACCCTCCACCATCTATAATCATCCACCCTCCACCATCTATAATCATCTACCCTCCACCATCTATAATCATCCACCCTCCACCATCTATAATCATCCACCCTTACCAAACCATCTAAAACCCTTCACCCCCCACCATCTTAATCCTAACCCTCCCTCCACCATCTATAATAAACCCCCCCCCCCCTCCCCCCACCAACTAAAATCACCCACCCTCCACCATTTTTTTAAACCCTCCACCCTCCCCCCCCACCATCTATAATCATCCACCCTCCACCATCTATAATCATCCCCCCTCCCTCCACCTAAAAACTTTCCACCCTCCCCCACCCTATAATCATCCCACCCAACCCCCCTCAAAAACATCCACCCCCCAAAACCCAACTAAAATCCCCACCCCCAAACCACCATCTATAATCATCCACCCTCCCTCCACCATCTATAATCATCCACCCTCCACCATCTATAATCATCCACCCTCCACCATCTATAATCATCCACCCTCCACCATCTATAATCATCCACCCTCCACCATCTATAATCATCCACCCTCCCAAACCTCTATAACCCAAAAAACCCCCCCCAACCATCTATAATCACCCACCCTCCCACCATCAATAACCCTCCACCCCCCCTTTCCAAACCACTATAACCCTCCCCCCCCTCCACCATTAAAAATCCACCCCCCCATCTAAAACCACCACCCTCTCCCCCCATCTATAACAAAAACCCCCCCCCAAACCTTCTAAAAATTTCACCCAAACCCCCCCCAAACTATAATTTCCACCCCCCCCCACTAAAATTTCATACAGAAAAAAATTTTAGGGATTTTTTTTCCAGGCCATGGCGGGCCTCCCCCCCAACAGAAAGCCCTCCCTGCCCCATGGGGGTTTCGGGGTCTGGTACTGCTCTCACCCCTCTGCTGCAATACCTAAACCCAAACCCTTGGATGGGTTTCTGGCGCCTTTTCCTGGCAGCAAGCAGTCATGCAGGTCGAATCCTGTGCCTTAAATTTGACCCAATGTGACTATTACATTAGAGGAAGGGTCCATTGGCAGATGCTGCGCCCATGCCATGCGCCTCCCCTGGTGACTGCTGTAGTCACCGACCGTTGTGTGAGCCTATGCACTAAGGTTAGGGTGTAAAATGAAGCGCTCACAGTGCACGTTCACGGGTCCAGTTGCCCTCTGCTGACGGATGTGCATTGCTCATGGCGCCCACTGGGGGGTGCTATTGGGTAATACCCCCTGGTCTTTGTCTAGGATCCAATAAGTGCTGGTAATGGAGGTGAATGAGCGGTTGTTACAGAGTCTCACGCCTGGTAAAGCTGGCATAAGTGCGGCTCTAAAGAGGGAGCGGGCAGCGCCGCCGCGGCTGTAATCATGAAGGCTTGAGTGCAGAAGGATTGGTGACCGGGGGTGGCCTGACTTACAGCACTTCTGGACGGCGGGAAAATGCACTTAGCCAACAAAAGTTCTATAGGTAGCGAAATAGGTCTGCGGAAACCTCCGGAAAGCGCCGTTTGACGGCAAATTATCCGCTGGCGAAGACTTCCCGCACACAAAGGCCGCGCTGCCGCGTTTCAGCTCGGACGGCTGAGGTGTTGCTACATTGTAGCTGTTGGAATTGCTGACATTTACATCCGCACGCCTTCATCCTGCGCCGGGGTCAACGCCGGCCGACGATGGACCTGGTACCTGCGGACCGCCGCGCAAGGGTCAAAACAAGCACGTCCAGTCCTTGTCAGTATTGTACCTCCTAATGGGAAGGAGAAAGCGTTCACACAGCAGAGCAGGACTTCCGTTACAATGTAGATACAATGTAGATGTAGCAGAGCAGGACTTCTGTTACAATGTGCAATGTGGATACAATGTAGATATAGCAGAGCAGGATTTCTATTACAATGTACAATGTAGATACAATGTAGATATAACAGAGCAGGACTTCAGATACAATGTAGATACAATGTAGAGGTAGCAGAGCAGGACTTCTGTTACAATGTACAATGTAGATACAATGTAGGTGTAGCATAGAAGGAATTATTATACAATGTATATACAATTTAGATGTAGCAGAGCAGGACTTATGATACAATGTAGATACAATGTAGATGTAGCAGAGCAGGACTTCCATTACAATGTACAATGAAGATACAATGTAGATGTAGCAGAGCAGGACTTCTGATACAATGTAGATATACAATGTAGATGTAGCAGAGCAGGACTTCCGTTACAATGTACAATGAAGATACAATTTTAAGATTTTAGCAGGAGCAGGACTCTGATAAAAAGTAGATACAATGTAGATGTAGCAGAGCAGGATTTTCCTTTCCAATTACAATTAATGTACAGAGCGGGATTTCTGTACAATTAGATACAAGGGGTTTGAGCAGAGCGGGACTTCGTTTTTACAATATAGATAAATTAGTGAGCAAACGGGATTTCTGAAAAATGTAGAAAAAAATTAATGTACAAGGGGACTTCTGTTACAATGTACAATTAATAAAATTAATGAGCAGAGCAGGACTTCTGATACAATTAGTAAAATGTAAATCAGAAAGAGCAGGACTTTTCTTACAATGTTTTAAACAATTAATACATTTTAGATTGCAAACGAGCAGGACTTCTGTCAATGTAATAAAATGTAATGAGCAAGCGGGACTTCGAACAATTAATACAATGTATTCAGAGCGGGACTTCTGATAAATTAATAAAATTTTAGATGCAGCAGAGCAGGACTTCCGTTACAATGTAAATGTAGTCTTAGAGTACAGGGGCAATCTGTCAATGTAATCAAGTAGTTTCAACAGACCCGTTACTTGAATAAAATTGGGGTGAAATGAAGGTTTTTATAAAAATTGTAGTAAAAAAGTGATGTGAAGGGGGGACTTTTTAAATTAATACTTTTGTAAAGGAGGGGGCGACTTCTTTAAATTTAAACAAAAAAAACAATGTAATGTAAAAGGCAGGATTTTCCTTACTTAGTAAAGGGGAGGCCAAAATTTCCCTTTAAAGTACAAAAATGTACAAGGGGAAAAGGAAAGATTTTTAAATGTAAAAAATTTAATAAAAAAAATTTTACAAAAATAAAAGTAGAGTACAGAGCGGACTTCCTTTACAATTTAAATTGTGTCGCGAAATTTTTAAAATTAAATCAATGTAGATGTAGAGAGCTTTTTTCCGCTACATTGTAGAATTAGATATAAGTAATGACAAGCGGGATTCCCCTTAAAATTAATTTTATAAAAATTAGTTAGCGAGCGGGATTTTCTGGAAAATACAAAAAAAACCCAAAGGGGACCGGGCGCTGTTCTTGTAATAACCTTGTAAATAACTTAATAAAAATAAATTTTTTTCCATTAAAATATTAAGGTATACCCAATATTGCAGAGAAACGGGCATAACCCTTTCGTGCCTGTACGGGACTTTCCCCAATCTTCTATGTTACCTAAAAAACAGGACTTCTGTTACAATGTGCAATGTGGATACAATTAAAAAGCAGAGCAGACCCTGTTTCCCCAAAGTGGCAATTTTGGGGAAAAAACAATTAGATATAACAAGCAGGGGTTTCATACAAGTACAACGAGAACAATTAGATATAACAAGCTGATTTCGTACAAGTAGATAGATGGAAGTAGCAGAGCAGGACTTCCGTTACAATGTGCAAGATAGATACAATGTAGATGTAGCAGAGGAGGACATCTGTTACAATGTATAATGTAAAGGGATGTACAATGTAGAAATAGTAGCTGTAGCAGAGCAAGACTTCCAATACAATGAAAGATTGTACAAGCAGGACTTCCTTTACAAACAAAATAAAAATCAATGTAGAAAAAGACACCTGTTATAATGTATAATGTAGATGAATGTACAATGTTAGGGTTTAATGCAGATATAAAAGAGCAGCACTTCTGTTACAATGTATAATGTAGATACGATGTAGCTGTAGCAGATCAGCACTTCTGTTACAATGTACAATGTAGATACGATGTAGCTGTAGCAGATCAGCACTTGTTACCATGTATAATGTAGATGTACAACGGGAAACTTTGTTCAATGTAGAAACAAGTAATGAGCAAGAGGACTCTGTTACAATGTCAATGTAGATAAAAGTAAATGTAGCAAGCAGGTCTTCTTTTACAATGGCAATAAAATATAATGTAAATAGCAACAGTTTTACAAATAAATGCTATGCAATTAATGTGAAGAGCGGGGAAACCCCTTTTACAATGTACAATGTCGATATAATGTAAGTTGTAAATGTGAGACAAAAGAAACAATCAGAGGTGGCGGGGGCTCTAATGGTGAAGTACATCTCAGAAATGCAGGGTTTTAAACGTAAACTCCCTGCTCCCCTGGTTCGGTTGTGCAAATTTTTGGGGCACCACTCTCGAAATCCCTAAAAGAAGCATCTATCAATCATATACATGAAAAAACTTTGAGACCTCTTCCCCAACGGCGGTGGGTGGGGGCAATAGGGGCTCAAAATGGGGAACTTCTTCGGGGAAGAACCTAAAATTGGTTTTGACCCACTGTCAAAAAAGAAAAAAGGGATTTACTAAGGCCAGTTCCCAGTCCTTTCATAAGCCTGTTTGGGGGTTTTGCCTTATCAAGGGTTTTCTTTTGCCTCTCTCACTGTGAGGGGGCAAACCCTGAAACACGCTGTACAAAGTTGGTGGGGTTTTTGGGAGGCAAGAGGCCCAAAAAAGGGGGAACCCTCCCAAGCACCAATAGGTGTTATAGTTTTTAAATTTGCCTTTTTGCCCTCTAAAAAGTACCCCCCTATAATCACAAAAGGCATAGATTAAAAAGGAGCTAAAGCTCAGGCCCTCTTTTGGGGAAAACCAAACCTCAATTTTGCTTTTTACCCACTTGGGCTGGGGGAAAACAAAAGGGGTATTAGCCAACCGGATCATCCATTCATACAGCTGCGCGCATTACTGTGGCTCTCCTTGTTATAGGGGAAGCGTGAGCTTACGATCCGAGCCACAGGAGCCCAGGAGTCCGCCATGTCGGCCGTCACTTCTGCACTGATCCCGTCCCTCTTCGCCTTTGTCTGCAGGTGTGCCGCCCCGGCCTACTTTTGGAAAGCCCCATTTTTCGCCCCCCCGTCGGGCCGCAGGGAATACCAGGGAACAGGCCCCACGTGCGTCTTTCATGTTAAAAGCCCATTTAGTATCTATTCCGAAAAACCCATCACGCACATTCGGGCGGCTAAAACCCAGCGCGAAAAAGGGGCTTCAAACATTCCCCAAAAATTTTCCCGCCAGCCCCCCGTTCCCGCTTTATATAAAAATTTGTTTTCGCCCAAAGGGTCAATTCAATTTTTTTTCCCTTTAACCATGAAAAAACCACAGGAATTCATCAGGGGGAAACGCCCCATAACAAAGGGGGGCCGCCCCCCCTCCCCCGGGGGCGCGAGAATCGGGCCACCGGCGCCATTGTCTCCCGACGAACCGGCGGCCGCCGCTTTGTGCGACGCTGGGAGGAGTGGCCGTTCTCTATAGGTTCGCATTGTACCCTGTGTTTGTGCCATGTAAATGGAAATGGCTGGTATTTTCTTCGAGGGTCATCCTTAATTGACAAATGGGGGAGGCAATAAACGGTCGCGCGACGCCGAAAGGTTTGGGTTTTATGTTTTTTTTGTCCCGCCTCGTCTATTAACGGGGAACCGAAGGGAAATTTTTCTTTGCGAACAATAAAAGTTAGAAATTGGTTCAGGAACAAAAATAAACACAAAATAAAAAATTGCGCGCCCGGGGGGTGGTGAAGAAGCAAGGCGCCGGGCCCGGAACAAGTCTGGCGAGTCAGGGGAAAACGGGGGGAAGGCGGAGGTTCTAAGGGTTTTTGGGGTTTTAAAATTTTCCCCAAAATTTTTGCAGGACCTGCTTGATGTCAGTGAAAGCAAACACCGTGAGAGGCTGGAAATACGTCGGGACCCAAGACCTCACATCTGATGGAGTGGTCTCTTTTTATAGCCGGGGCCATGCCCCTTTGGGTCACTTTGTATAGCTGGGGCTCTGTCTCCTGGGTCATCTTTAAGACTGAGGCTCGTCCTCCTGTGGTCATCTGAGGTATAGCGGGGCTCTTTCCTCCGGGGGCATCTTTTTGTTATAGCCTACTCATGTCCCCCGGTCATCTGATGGTATAGCTGGGGCTCATGTCCCCGGGGGTCACTTTGTATAGCCGGGGCCATGTCCTCCTTGGTCATCTTTGTTATAGCGGAGGCCAGTCCCCTGTGGTCATCTGTGTATAACGGGTTCAGGTCCCCTGGGGTCATCTGTTTTATAGACGGGAGGCCATGCCTCCTGTGGTCATCTGTGGTAAGCTGAGCTCATTCCTCCTGGGGCCCATCGTGGGTATAGACTGGGGATCATGTCCTCCTGTGGTCATCTGATGGTATAGACTGAGGCTCATGTCCTCCTGGGGTCATCTGATGGTATACACTGAGGATCATGTCCTCCTATGGTCATCTTATGGTATAGACAGAGGTTCATGTCGTCCTGTGGTCATCTGTTGGTATAGACAGAGGTTCATATCCTCCTGTGGTCATCTGTTGGTATTGGCTGAGGCTCATGTCCTCATGGGGTCATTAATAGTATAGACTGAAGCTCATGTGCTTCTGTGGTTATCAGTTGGTATAGGCTGAGGCTCATGTCCTCCTGTGGTCATCTGTTGGTATAGACTGAGGCTCATGTCCTCCTGTGGTCATCATCTGTTGGTATAGGCTAAGGCTCATGTCCTCCTGTGGTCATCTGTTGGTATCGACTGAGGCTCATGTCCTCCTGTGGTCATCTGTTGGTATAGTCTGAGGTTTACGTTGTCCTGTGGTCATCTGATGGTATAGACTGAGGCTCATTTCCTCCAGGGGTCATCTGTTGGTATAGACTGGGGATCATGTCCTCCTGTGGTCATCTTATGGTATAGGCTGAATCTCATGTCCTCCTGTGGTCATCTGATGGTATAGGCTGAGGCTCATGTCCTCCTGGGGTCATCTGATGGTATACACTGGGGATCATGTCCTCCTATGGTCATCTTATGGTATAGACAGAGGTTCATGTCGTCCTGTGGTCATCTGTTGGTATAGACTGAGGCTCATGTCCTCCTGGGGTCATCTGTTGGTATAGCCTGAGGCTCATGTCCTCCTATGGTCATCTGATGGTATAGCCTGAGGCTCATGTCCTCCTGTGGTCACCTGTTGGTATAGACTGAGGCTCATCTCCTCCTGTGGTCATCTGTTGGTATAGATTGAGGCTCATGTCCTCCTGGGGTCATCTGCTGGTGTAGGTTGTGGCTCATGTCCTCCTGTGGTCATCATCTCTTGGTATACAGCTGAGGCTCATGTCCTCCTGTGGCCATCTGTTGCGATAAGCTGAGGCTCATGTCCTCCTGTGGTCATCTGTTGGTATAGACTGAGGCTCATGTCCTCCTGTGGTCATCTGTTGGTATAGCCTGAGGCTCATGTTGTCCTCTTGTCATCTGATGGTATAGGCTGAGGCTCATGTCCTCCTGTGGTCATCTGTTGGTATAGCCTGAGGCTCATGTCCTCCTGGGGTCATCTGATGGTATAGGCTGAGGCTCATGTCCTCCTGTGGTCATCTGTTGGTATAGACTGAGGCTCATGTCCTCCTGTGGTCATCTGTTGGTATAGACTGAGGCTCATGTCCTCCTGTGGTCATCTGTTGGTCTAGTCTGAGTTTTACGTTGTGCTGTTGTCATCTGATGGTCTATTCTTATGCTAATCTCCTCCTGTGGTCATCTGATGATATAGGCTGAGGCTCATGTCCTCCTGGGGTCATCTTATGGTATAGACTGAGGCTCATGTCCTCCTGGGGTCATCTGTTGTTATAGACGGAGGCTCATGTCCTCCTGTGGTCATCTGATGATAGGCTGAGGCTCATGTCCTCCTGGTCATCTTATGGTATAGACAGAGTTCATGTCGTCTGTGGTCATCTGTTGTATAGACTGAGGCTCATTTCTCCTGTGGCCATCTGTTGGTATTGGCTGAGGCTCATGTCCTCCTATGGTCATCTGATGGTATAGCCTGAGGCTCATGTCCTCCTGTGGTCACCTGTTGGTATAGACTGAGGCTCATCTCCTCCTGAGGTCATCTGATGATATAGGCTGAGGCTCATGTCCTCCTGGGGTCATCTGATGGTATAGGCTGAGGCTCATGTCCTCCTGTGGTCATCATCTCTTGGTATAAGCTGAGGCTCATGTCCTCCTGTGGCCATCTCTTGGTATAAGCTGAGGCTCATGTCCTCCTGTGGTCATCTGTTGGTATAGACTGAGGCTCATGTCCTCCTGTGGTCATCTGGTGGTATAGCCTGAGGTTCATGTCCTCCTGGGGTCATCTGATGGTATAGGCTGAGGCTCATGTCCTCCTTGTCATCTGTTGGTATAGGCTGAGGCTCATGTTGTCCTCTTGTCATCTGTTGGTATAGGCTGAGGTTCATGTTGTCCTCCTGTGGTCATCTGTTGGTATAGGCTGAGGCTCATGTTGTCCTCTTGTCATCTGTTGGTATAGGCTGAGGCTCATGTTGTCCTCTTGTCATCTGTTGGTATAGCCTGAGGCTCATCTCCTCCTGTGGTCATCTGTTGGTATATGCTGAGGCTCATGTCCTCCTGGGGTCATCTGTTGGTATATGCTGAGGCTCCTGTTCTCCTGTGGTCATCTGTTGGTATAGACTGAGGCTCATGTCCTCCTGGGGTCATCTGTTGGTATAGGCTAAGGCTCATGTCCTCCTGGGGTCATCTGTTGGTATAGACTGAGGCTCATGTCCTCCTGTGGTCATCTGCTGGTGTAGGTTGTGGCTCATGTCCTCCTGTGGTCATCATCTCTTGGTATAAGCTGAGGCTCATGTCCTCCTGTGGTCATCTGCTGGTGTAGGTTGTGGCTCATGTCCTCCTGGGGTCATCTGTTGGTATAGACTGAGGCTCATGTCCTCCTGGGGTCATCTGCTGGTATAGACTGAGGCTCATGTCCTGTGGTCATCTACTGTTGTAGCCTGAGGCTCTTGTCTTCCTGGGGTCATCTCGTGGTACGAACGGTGGCCGCAGGGCTACACGTGGGTGGCATTTGGCCGGTTCCCGCTCCCTCGCCCTTCGGAAGCCTCTTCTCCTATTGATCAATGTCTCCCGTAAATTGTCCGCATTAAACATCTGCTTCATGAGATTTTACTTCACAATAAACGTCAACAAGTTGTCCATCACCTGCGACAAGATTACTACACACTATGAGCCGGAGCCTCGTCCTGACATTGGCCAGACCCCGCAGCTGCCGCGCTCCTCTCGTGTCATGGCCGCCCACTAATAAAACCTGCGATTGTGGAGCAGACGAGAAGATGTTCTCTGACATCGAGCCAAGAATAATATCCACTTACATCCAGATACACAAATCTGCCTCCATCCACGCAACAAGACGTTCCTGCCAAAACCTGGGACAGGACAATAGGGGTGGGGGACAAGGACACACAGGCGGGGGGGGGGGGGGGGAGAGGGACAAGGACATAGAGGTGGGGGGGCCAAGGACACAGAGGTGGGGGGGGAGAGGGCCAAGGACACAGAGGTGGGGGGGGGAGAGGGCCAAGGACACAGAGGTGGGGGGGGAGAGGGCCAAGGACATAGAGGTGGGGGGGCCAAGGACACAGAGGTGGGGGGGGAGAGGGCCAAGGACACAGAGGTGGGGGGGGGTAGAGAGGGACAAGGACATAGAGGGGGGGGGGCACACAGGTGGGGGGGAACGGACACAGAGGTGGGGGGACAAGGACACAGAGGTGGGGGGGCAAGGACCACACAGGTGGGGGGGGGACACAGAAGTGGGGGGGGGAGGGACAAGGACACAGTGGTGGGGGGGAAAGGACACAGAGATGGGGGGGGGACCTCACTGACTTGGCCAAAAGTTTTCTGTGTCCCGGTCACTGTCCCACTGGAGACATCACCAAGAACCTGCTGTAAGACATCATCATATCCCATTGCTCACCAGCTGCCTTGGCCATTGTGGACTCATGTAACCCTCAGTCCACCCCCTACCTCACCAGCGCTGGTCTATAGGAGACAGGTGCAGCTTCCTCCTCTCAGGTTTTTGGAACGGCCTTGGCCTCCGTTCTCTCCATCTTCCTCCCCCCACAGCTTCTCCTTAGGGCGCGTCCACACCGCACCGATTTTCCACCGGACGGGTTTTTTTTGCCACCCGGGAGTAATGACAAACGTAGAACCTGTTCATCCTGCCGCCCGGTGTCCGGGGTCGAGGGGGACGGGCGAATCCGAAACTGCGGACAGAACCGTCCCCAAAACCAAGGAGATTTAAATCAATGTAAAAGGTCGACAGTCAAATCTGAAAACCGACTGAAAAACCTGCCGTGGGGACGAGCCCCTATGGATCTGCAGAGCGCGGAGCCGCCCGCCGCCCTGGTGCACTGTGCGCCGCGGAGCAGGTGGAGTCGCCCTGGTGCACTGCGCGCCGCGGAGCAGGTGGAGTCGCCCTGGTGCACTGTGCGCCGCAGGAGCAGGTTGAGTCGCCCTGGTGGGACTGGGCGCCGCGGAGCCGGTGGAGTCGGGCCCTTTGGTGCCCCTGTGCGCCGCGGAGCAGGTGGAGTCGCCCTGGTGCACTGTGCGCCGCGGAGCAGGTGGAGTCGCCCTGGTGCACTGGGCGCCGCGGAGCAGGTGGAGTCGCCCTGGTGCACTGTGCGCCGCGGAGCAGGTGGGGTCGCCCTGGTGCACTTGGCGCCGCGGAAACAGGTGGAGTCGCCCTGGTGCACTGCGCGCCGCGGAGCAGGTGGAGTCGCCCTGGTGCACTGTGCGCCGCGGAGCAGGTGGAGTCGCCCTGGTGCACTGTGCGCCGCGGAGCAGGTGGAGTCGCCCTGGTGCACTGTGCGCCGCGGAGCAGGTGGAGTCGCCCTGGTCACTGTGCGCCGCGGAGCAGGTGGAGTCGCACTGGTGCACTGTGCGCCCCGGGAGGGGTGGAGTCGCCCTGGTGCACTGGCGCGCCACGGAGCCAGGGGTGGGCCGGAGCAGGTGAGGTTCGCCCTGGTGCCCTGTGCGCCGCGGAGCAGGTGGAGTTCGCCCTGGTGCACTGTGCGCCGCGGAGCAGGTGGAGGGCCCCCCTGGTGCACTGCGCCCGCGGAGCAGGTGGAGTCGCCCTGGTGCACTGTGCGCCGCGGAGCAGTGAGTCGCCCTGGGTGCACTGTGCGCCGCGAGCAGGTGGAGTCGCCCTGGTGCCCTGTGCGCCGCGGAGCAGGTGGAGTCGCCCTGGTGCACTGCGCGCCGCGGAGCAGGTGGAGTCGCCCTGGTGCACTGCGCGCCACGGAGCAGGGGGGGTCGCGGAGCAGGTGGAGTCGCCCTGGTGCACTGCGCGCCGCGGAGCAGGTGGAGTCGTGCTTACATCACGGCGGTTCTGGAACCTTCCGAGGTGTTAATGAAAAGTTGTAATGAATGTTAATCATCCCCCATTGTCACCTGCAACCTGCACCGCCATCCACACCTGCAATCAATCAGCTGCGGGGACCGGGAGTGCTACTGTGCAGAGAGGGAAGGAGAGAAGTGCTACTGTGCAGAGAGGGAAGGAGAGAAGTGCTACTGTGCAGAGAGGAAAGGAGAGAAGTGCTACTGTGCAGAGAGGGAAGGAGAGAAGTGCTACTGTGCAGAGAGGGAAGGAGAGAAGTGCTACTGTGCAGAGAGGGAAGGAGAGAAGTGCTACTGTGCAGAGAGGAAGAGGGAACAAGAGAAGTGCTACTGTACAGAGAGGGAACAAGAGAAGTGCTGCTGTGCAGAGAGGGAAGGAGAGAAGTGCTACTGTGCAGAGAGGGAAGGAGAGAAGTGCTACTGTGAAGAGAGGAAGAGGGTACTAGAGAAGTGTTTCTGTTCAGAGAGGGAAGGAGAGAAGTGCTACTGTGCAGAGAATGAAAGGAGAGAAGGGCGACTGTGCAGAGAGGGACGGAGAGCAGAAGTGCTACTGTGCAGAGAGGGAAGGAGAGAAGTGCTACTGTGCAGAGAGGGAAGGAGAGAAGAAGTGCTACTGTGCAGATCGGAAGGAGAGAAGTGCTACTGTGCAGAGAGGGAAGGAGAGAAGTGCTACTGTGCAGAGAGGGAAGGAGAGAAGTGCTACTGTGCAGAGAGGGAAGGAGAGAAGTGCTACTGTGCAGAGCGGAAGGAGAGAAGTGCTACTGTACAGAGAGGGAAGGAGAGAAGAAGTGCTACTGTGCAGAGAGGGCAGGAGAGAAGAAGTGCTACTGTGCAGAGAGGGCAGGAGAGAAGTGATTCTGTGCAGAGCGGAAGAGGGAACGAGAGAAGTGCTACTGTGCAGAGAGGAAGAGGGAAGGAGAGAAGTGCTACTGTGCAGAGAGGAAGAGGGAAGGAGAGAAGTGCTACTGTGCAGAGAGGAAGAGGGAAGGAGAGAAGTGCTACTGTGCAGAGAGGAAGAGGGAACGAGAGAAGTGCTACTGTGCAGAGAGGAAGAGGGAACGAGAGAAGTGCTACTGTGCAGAGAGGAAGAGGGAACGAGAGAAGTGCTACTGTGCAGAGAGGAAGAGGAAACGAGAGAAGTGAGACTGTGCAGAGAGGAAGAGGGAACGAGAGAAGTGAGACTGTGCAGAGAGGAAGAGTGAAATAGAGAATTGCTACTGAGTATAGCGGAAGAGGGAACTAGAGAAGTGCTACTGTGTAGAGCGGAAGAGGGAACGAGAGAAGTGATACTGTGCAGAGAAAAAGAGCGAAAGAGAGAAGTGCTACTGTGCAGAGACGAAGAGGGAACGAGAGAAGTGAGACTGTGCAGAGAAGAGGGAACAAGAGAAATGCTACTGTGCAGAACGGAAGAGGGAACGAGAGAAGTGCTACTGTGCAGAGAGGAAGAGGGAACAAGAGAAGTGCTACTGTGCAGAGGGGACGAGCGAATGAGAGAAGTGCTACTGTGCAGAGCGGAACAGGGTATCAGAGTTGTTCTACTGTGCAGAACGGAAGAGGGAACGAGAGAAGTGCTACTGTGCAGAGTGGAAGAGGGAAGGAGAGAATTGCTAGTGTGCAGAGAGGAAGAGGAAACAAGAGAAGTGCTACTGTGCAGAGAGGAAGAGGGAACAAGAGAAGTGCTACTGTACAGAGTGGAAGGAGAGAAGTGCTACTGTGAGAGAGGAAGAGGGAATGATAGAAGTGCTACTGTGTAGAGCAGAAGAGGGAACGAGAGAAGTGCTACTGTGCAGAGACGTACAGGGAACGAGAGAAGTGCTACTGTGCAGAGAGGAAGAAGGAACAAGAGAAGTGCTACTGTGCAGAGTGGAAGACGGAGAGAGAAGTGCTACTGTGCAGAGAGGAAGAGGGAATGATAGAAGTGCTACTGTGCAGACCAGAAGAGGGAACGAGAGAAGTGCTACTGTGCAGAGACGTACAGGGAACGAGAGAAGTGCTACTGTGCAGAGAGGAAGAAGGAGCAAGAGAAGTGCTACTGTGCAGAGCGGAAGAGGGAACAAGAGAAATGCTACTGTGCAGAGCAGAAGAGGGAACTAGAGAAATGCTACTGTGCAGAGCAGAAGAGGGAACAAGAGAAATGCTACTGTGCAGAGCAGAAGAGGGAACAAGAGAAGTGCTACTGTGCAGAGCGGAAGAGGGAACAAGAGAAGTGTTACTGTGCAGAGCAGAAGATGGAACAAAAAGAAGTGCTACTGTGCAGAGCAGAAGAGGGAACAAAAAGAAGTGCTACTGTGCAGAGCGGAAGAGGGAACAAGAGAAGTGATACTGTGCAGAGAGAAAGAGGGAACGAGAGAAGTGCTACTGTGCAGAGAGGAAGAGGGAATGATAGAAGTGCTACTGTGTAGAGCGGAAGAGGGAACGAGAGAAGTGCTACTGTGCAGAGACGAAGAGGGAATGAGAGAAGTGCTACTGTGTAGAGAGGAAGAGGGAACGAGAGAAGTGATACTGTGCAGAGCGGAAGAGGGAACAAGAGAAGTGCTACTGTGCAGAGCGGAAAAGGGAATGAAAGAAGTGCTACTGTGCAGAGTGGAAGAGGGAACGAGAGAAGTGCTACTGTGCAGAGCGGAAGAGGGAACAAGAGAAGTGCTACTGTGCAGAGTGGAAGAGGGAACAAGAGAAGTGCTACTGTGCAGTGAGAGAGGAAACAAGAGAAGTGCTACTGTGCAGAGAGCGAGAGGAAACAAGAGAAGTGCTACTGTGCAGAGAGCGAGAGGAAACAAGAGAAGTGCTACTGTGCAGAGTGGAAGAGAGAATGAGAGAAGTGCTACTGTGCAATGTAAAATAAAGAACAATAGAAGTTCTACTGTGCATTGTCCATATATACAGAATAAGAGTTTATATTCAGAATTACACTCAGCATACAGGACAGACGAAGTGGTACTGTGCACTCTTCATACATACAGGAAAGGAGTAGTGGCACTGTTCAGCATCCACACATATAGGACAGTCATAGTTGTACTGTGCAGTGTCATATACATAGGACAAGGGAAGTGATACTGTGCAGTGTCCATTTATACAGGGCAAGAGAAGCGATACTTTGCACTGACCATGTATACAGGACAGAAGTGGTACTGTGCAGTATCCATATACATAGGACAGGAGAAGTGATACTGTGCAGTATCCATATATACAGGAGAGGATAAGTGGTACTGTGCACCGTCCATATAGAGGAGGGGTGGTACTGTGCAGTGCCCATATACATAGGACAGAAGACGTGATACTGTGCAGTGTACATATACTGTACAAAGGACAGGATAAGTGGTACTATGTACTGTCCATATATAGGAGAGGTGGTACTGTACAGTGTCCATATACTGTACATAGGAGAGAAGTGGTACTGTGCAGTGTCCATATACAAAGGGCAGGAGAACTGCTACTGTGCAGTGTCCATATACATAGGACAGAAGAAGTGATACTGTGCAGTGTCCATATACATAGGACAGAAGAAGTGATACTGTGCAGTGTCCATATACAAAGGGCAGGAGAATGATACTGTGTACTGTCCATATATAGGAGAAGTGGTACTGTGCAGTGTCCATATACTGTACATAGGAGAGAAGTGGTACTGTGCAGTGTCCATATACAAAGGGCAGGAGAAGTGATACTGTGTACTGTCCATATATAGGAGAAGTGGTACTGTGCAGTGTCCATATACTGTACATAGGAGAGAAGTGGTACTGTGCAGTGTGCGGGGCACATGGGTGCTCCTGTGCGGCCTCAGCCCCCTTGTGTCGCGGTTGGTGCTGATCTTGTTCTGCGGTTCACACTTCTCGCACATAAAAACGGAGACAAGCAAAATGCAAATCTCTCATCAGACGCGTTCACAATATTAGATCAGCACATTCTACATTTAGCCATTGTCTGGTCTGATTGTTCCTTCAGAGTCACAGCTCAACAAAAACATCTTACACAGTACCACTGCCCCTAGATGCTGATAGCTCTGACATGCACAGTACCACTTCCCATGTTCTATGTAATAGAAGGCAGTCACACAGTACCACTTCCTTAATGTCATATGCAGACACATGTGACAGATGCACAGCATCACTTCTCTTGATCTGCATGCTGATATAAGTAATAGGTGCACAGTACCACTTTTCTTGATGTGCATCCTGACATATGTGACAGATGCACAGTACCACTTCATTTGGTCTGGAAGCTGATATGTGACAAGAGCACAGTATCACTTTTCTTGGTCTGCGTGTTCCTAATATGTGACAAAAGCACAGTACCACTTCTTTTGGCAGCTTGTTGTTTTATCTTGTATATGCATAGTACCACTTCTCTTGGTAATAATACTGATATATGAGACAGATGCACAGCACCATTTCTCTTGGTCTGCACGTTGATTTATCTTATACATTCACAGTACCACTTCTCTTAGTCTAAATATGGACATGTGTCAGTGGCACAGTACCACTTCTCTTGGTGTACATGCTGATATATGTGACAGATGCACAGTACCACTTCTCTTGGTCATCTCCATGCTGATGTGTGACAGATGCACAGTATCACTTCTCTTGGTCATCTCCATGCTGATGTGTGACAGATGCACAGTATCACTTCTCTTGGTCTGCATGCTGATGTATGTGACAGATGCACCAGTTACCTCTTTCTCTTGGTCACAGTTGTTATCTGTGACTGATGCACAGTACCATTTTCTTTAGTGTGCATGCATAAAATCTGTGGACAGATGCACAGTACCAACTTCTCTTGGTGTGCTTTGGATATCTGTGAACTGTTACACAGTAACATCTTCTATTGGGTTGCATGCTGATGTTTGGGACTAGTTGCCACAGTACCAATTTCTCGTGTTCTGCATGATGATGTATGTGACAGATGCACAGTACCACTTCTCTTGGTCCACATGTTGATATCTGTGACAGATGCACAGTACCACTTCTCTTAGTGTGCATGCTAAAATCTGTGACAGATGCACAGTACCACTTCTCTTGGTCTGCATGCTGATGTATGTGACAGATGCACAGTACATCTTCTTTGGTCTGCATTTATTTTTGGGGGCTGTTGTATGTGACAGATGCACAGTACCACTTCTCTTGGTGTGCATGCTGATGTATGTGACAGATGCACAGTACCACTTCTCTTGGTGTGCATGCTTCTATCTGTGACAGATGCACAGTAAAACTTCTATTGGTCTGCATGCTATATGTGACAGATGCACAGTACCACTTCTCTGGGTGTGCATGCTGATATCTGTAACAGATGCACAGCACCACTTCTCTTGGTCTGCATGCTGATATATGTGACAGATGCACAGTACCACTTCTCTTGGTCTGCATGCTGATGTATGTGACAGATGCACAGTGCCACTTCTCTTGGTCTGCATGCTGATGTATGTGACAGATGCACAGTACCACTTCTCTGGGTGTGCATGCTGATATCTGTAACAGATGCACAGCACCACTTCTCTTGTTCTGCATGCTGATGTATGTGACAGATGCACAGTACCACTTCTTTGCTTTCCAACCAATAGGCATCTGAGTGTGGAAAGTAATCCATTGGTTTCAGATGGGGCCCCAGTGTTGGGCCCTATGGTCTCCATCTATACGGCCCCAGGATGTCCGTTTGCCCGGGGCCCGCTGGGTTATGCCGTAAATGACGGAATATTCCCAGCCTGCAGCCGGCACTAGGGGGCGCTCACTGCCTGCAGACCCGTCCAGCTCCTGATGAGGGGCCCTTGAGAGCACAGCCCGCCCGGGGCCCGCCGGGTTATGCCGTATACTGGCGCTGTGACCCATCGGCGAGTATATTCGAGGGCGCTGAGTATGCGGTGCCCGCTCCCTTAACCTTGAGAGTTCAGCAAGTAATTATCGGCGGCGGCGGCGGGTCTATTATTGGCGGCGGCGGCGGCGGCATTGTCCCCACACACGTTTAGCACCATCGCGCCCCCATCCACAGTATCATCCTCCGCGTCTTTGTTCTGCAGCAGCTGTGATGTTAATTAACTATTGATTCTGACTTTGTCTTATCGCGCTCCGCAGGAAGGAAAAGAGAGACGGAGGCGAAGACACCCGGCGTACCGCCGCTGCAAATGAGCAGAGACCCGCTGCATGCAGGTACCACCACCGCTGCAAATGAGCAGAGACCCGCTGCATGCAGGTACCACCGCTGTAAATGAGCAGAGACCCGCTGCAAGCAGGTACCACCACCACTGCAAATGAGCAGAGACCCGCTGCATGCAGGTACCACCGCCGCTGCAAATGAGCAGAGACCCGCTGCATGCAGGTACCACCCAACACATGTCTGATCCATTGAGCAGAGGAAGACCCGCTGCATGCAGGGGCCTCCGCCGCTTGCATATGAGCAGAGACACGCTGCATGGCAGGTACCACCTCGCTGCAAATGAGCAGTTGACCCGCTGCATGCATGTACCACCGCTGCTGCATAATGAGATAGAGACCCGCTGCATGCAGGTTTACCGCGCTGACCTGCAAATGGCAGGGAGACCCAACTGCATGCAGGTACAGCGCTTGCAAATGAGCAGGAGACGCTGCCATGCAGGTACCGACCACCGCTGCATTTGAGAAGAGACCCGCTGCTATGCATGGGTGGTTTTTTTAAAAAACCACCGCTGCTGCAACTGAGCAGAGACCCGCTGCTTGCAGGTACCACCGCTGCAAATGGAGTTAGAGTCCCGCCGCATGCAGGTACCACCACCGCTGCTAAATGAAGGCAGAGTCCCCACTGAATGCAGTCACCACCGCTGCAAAAGAGCAGGAGACCGCGGCATGCAGGTACCCACTGATCTGCAAATGAGCAAGAGACCCGCCGCAGAAAGGTACCCCACACTGTTCTGAAAATGAGCAGAGACCCGCTTGCTTGCTGGTCCACCGCTGCTGGCAAATGAGCAGAGACCAGCTGCTGGCAGGTAACCACCGCTGCAATGAGCAGAGACCCGCTGCATTGCATGGTACTCACTCACCGCTGAAATATGAGCAGGATCCCGCTGCATGCAGGTATCCACCGCACCCTGCGGCAAATGGCAGAGGACCCGCATGCATGACAGGTAAACCCTGCAAAATGAGCAGTGACCCGCTGCATGCAGGTACCACCACCGCCTGCAAAGAGCAGAGACCCGCCATGCATGCAGGTACTCACCGCACTTTGCAAATGAGCACTGTGACCTCATCTTGAAGGTACCTCCGCCGCTGCAAATGAGCAGATGAACCCGCTGCATTGTGGGTACCAACACACCGCTGCAAATGAGCAGAACCGATGCATGCAGGTACCACCAACGTATGCAAATGTGCAGGTGTCCCGCTGCATGCAGGTACCACCACCGCTGTAAATGAGCAGAGACCCGCTGCATGCAGGTTACCACGCTGCAATTGGCAGAGATACGATGCATGAGGTAAAACCACCGCTGCATTAATGAGCAGAGAACCGCTGCAGGCAGGTTACCACCGCGCTGCAATGAGCAGAGACCGACTGAATGACAGGTTCCACGACGCTGCAAAGGAGACCAGGACCCGCGTGCATGCAGGTACACTCACCGCTTTGCATATTGTGAAAGTGGACCTCGTGCATGCAGGTACCACCGCCGCTGCAAATGAGCAGAGACCCGCTGCATGCAGGTACCACCACCGCTGCAAATGAGCAGAGACCCGCTGCATGCAGGTACCCCGCCTGCTGAAATGAGTTAGAGGACCCGCTGGACATGCAGGTACCACCGCTGCAATATTGATGTAGAGGTCCCGCCGCATGCAGGTACCACCACCGATGCAGATGAAGCAGAGTCTCAATGCATGCAGGAGGACACCGTCTGCAAAAAGAGCAGAGACCCACTGCATGCAGGTACCACCTCCACTGCTAATGCTGCAGGATCCAGGGCAAGCAGGTTACCTCCGCCTGCTGTAGATTGAGCAGGAGACCCGTGCATGCAGGTACCACCGCCGCTGCAAATGAGCAGAGATCCAGGGCACGCAGGTACCACCGCTGCTGCAAATGAGCAGAGACCCGCTGCTGCAGGGTACCACACCGCTGCAAATGAGCAGAGGAACCCGCTGATGCAGGTACACACCGCCGCTGCAAATGAGCAGGAGACCCGCTGGCATACAGTTACCTCCGCTGAAAAGGAGCAGAGACCCGCTGCATGCAGGTACCACCGCCGTTGCAAATGAGAAGAGATCCAGGGCACGCAGGTACCACCGCTGCTGTAAATGAGCAGAGACCCGCTGCATGCAGGTACCACCACCGCTGCAAATGAGCAGAGACCCGCTGCATGCAGGTACCACCACCGCTGCAAACGAGCAGAGACACGCTGCATGCAGGTACCCCCCCCGCTGCACCCGAGCAGAGATCCACTGTATGCAGGGACCACCCCCGCTGCAAAGGAGCAGAGACCCGCTGCATGCAGGTACCACCGCTGCAAATGAGCAGAGACCCCCTGCATGCAGTACCACACCGCCTGCAAAATGAGCTGAATGAGACCGTGCATGGCAGGTGGTACCACTCGCTGATGCAAATGAGCAGAGACTCGCTGCATGCAAAGGTACCACCCACCGCTGCATATGAAGCAAAGTACCCGCTGCCATGCAAGGTACACCACCGCTCTGCAAAATGTGACTGGTGACCCGGCTGCTGCAGGTTCCACCACCGCTGCCAAATGAGCAGAGACACGCTTGGCATGCAGGTTTACCACGAGCTGCAAATGAGCAGGGACCCGCTGCATGCGGTACCACCGCGGCAACATGAGGAGAGACCCGCTGCATGAGGTTACAACCGCTGACAAAATGAGCTGAGACGCGCTCTGCTTGCAAGGTACCAACGCTGCTGCAAATGAGCAGAGAACCGCTGCATGCAGGTACCACCACCGCTGCAAAAGAGCAGAGACCGTGCATGCACGGTACCTCCGCTGCAAATGAGCAGAGGACCCGCTGCTCTTGCAGGTACCACCGCTGCAAATGAGCAGAGACCCGCTGCATGCAGGTACCACCGCTGCAAATGAGCAGAGACCCGCTGCATGCAGGTACCACCGTGCTGCAATGAGCAGTAGACTCGCTGCATGCATGGTACACCACAGCTGCAAAAATGAGCAGAGAACCGCTGCATGCAGGTACCACACCGCTGCAAATGGCAGAGACCCGCTGAATGCAGGTACCAAAAACCTCCAAAAACCGGCATGCAAATGAGTAGAGACCCGCTGCATGCAGGTACCACCGCTGCTGCAAATGAGCAGAGACCCACTGCATGCAGGTACCACCGCTGCAAATGAGCAGAGACCCGACGCATGGAGGTACCACCACCGCAAATGAGCAGAGACCGCTGCATGCAGGTACCACCACCGCTGCAAATGAGCAGAGAACCCGCTGGCATGCTAGGTAACCACCGCTGCAAATGAGCAGAGGACCCCGCTGCATGCAGGTACCACAATGCAAATGAGCAGTGACCCGGCTGCAGGAAGGTACCACCGCTGTGCAAATGTGAAGAGACCCGACTGCATGCAGGTACCATCGCTGCTGCAAATGAGCAGAGACCCGCTGCATGCAGGTACCACCGCTGCAAATGAGCAGGGACCCGCTGCATGCAGGTACCACCGCTGCAAATGAGCAGAGACCCGCTGCATGCAGGTACCACCGCTGCAAATGAGCAGGGACGCGCCGCACGCAGGTACCACACACCGTTGTGTTAATGAAGCAGAGACCCGCTGCATGCAGGTACCACCACCGCTGCAAATGAGCAGAGACCGCTGCATGCAGGTACCAACGCAGCTGCAAAATGAGCAGAGACCGTGCTATGCAGAGGTACCACCACCGCTGTTAATGAGCAGAGACCCGCTGCATGCAGGTACCACCACCGCTGCAAATGAGCAGAGACCCGCTGCATGCAGGTACCACCGCTGCAAATGAGCAGAGACCCGCTGCATGCAGGTACCACCACCGCTGCAAATGAGCAGAGACCCGCTGCATGCAGGTACCACCACCGCTGCACATGAGCAAAGACCCGCTGCATGCAGGTACACGCTGCAAATGGCAAGACCCGCTGCATGCAGGTACCACCACCGCTGCAAATGAGCAGAGACCCGCTGCATGCAGGTACCACCACCGCTGCAAATGAGCAGAGACCCGCTGCATGCAGGTACCACCACCGCTGCAAATGAGCAGAGACCCGCTGCATGCAGGTACCACCGCTGCTGCAAATGAGCAGAGACCCGCTGCATGCAGGTACCACCACCGCTGTTAATGAGCAGAGACCCGCTGCATGCAGGTACCACCACCGCTGCAAATGAGCAGAGACCCGCTGCATGCAGGTACCACCGCTGCAAATGAGCAGAGACCCGCTGCATGCAGGTACCACCACCGCTGCAAATGAGCAGAGACCCGCTGCATGCAGGTACCACCGCCGCTGCAAATGAGCAGGACCCGCTCTGCAATGCGGTACCACGCTGCAAATGGCAGAGACCCGCATGCATGAAGGGTAACACACGCTCTGCTAATTGTGCAGAGAGGACCCGCTGCATTGCGGTACCACCGCTGCATTTGAGCAGAGACCGCTGCATGCAGGTTCCACCACCGCTGCAAATGATCAAAGACCCGCTGCATGAAGGTACCACCACCGCTGCAAATGAGCAGAGACACGCTCTCGCATGCAGGGTTCCACCGCTGCTGCATATGAGCAAAGGTGACCCGCTGGATGCAGAGTATCACCGCTGCTAATGAGCAGAGAACCCGCGAATGCAGGTTACCACCACCGCTTGCAAATGAGCAGAGACCCGCTGCATGCAGGTACCACCGCTGCAAATGAGCAGAGACCCGCTGCATGCAGGTACCACCGCTGCTGCAAATGAGCAGAGACCCGCTGCATGCAGGTACCTCACACCGCTGCCAATATGAGCAGAGAACCCGCCTGCATGCAGGTTACCACGCTGCAAATGAGCTGAGACCAGCTTGCATGCAGGTACCACCGCTGCAAATGGAGCAGGACCCGCTGCATGGCTGGGTACACACACCGCTGTTAATGTAGCAGAGTCCGCTGCATGCTGTGGTACCCCATCCGCTGCAATGAGCAGAGACCCGCTGCATGCAGGTACACACCACTGCTGCAGATGAGCAATATAAGGACCGTGCATGCAGGTTACCACCGCTGCAAATGAGCTGAGACCCGCTGCATGCAAGGTACCACCACCGCGGCAAAGAGCTGAGGACCCGGTGCATGCTGGTACCTACGCTGCAATGAGCAGAGACCCGGGCAATGAGGTACCACCCACCGCTGCAATGAGCAGAGACCCGCGGCATGCCAGGTGACCCACCGCTGCAACATGAGCAAGAAGACCCGCTGCATGCAGGTACGCACACGGCATGCAAACTGCTGCAGAGAACCCGCTGCAGCAGGTACCACCGCTTGCAAAATGAGCTAGAGACCGCTGCTTGCACGGTACCCACCGCTGCTAATGAGCATGAGAACCGCTGCATGCAGGTACCACCGCTGCAATGAGCAGAGACCGCTTGCGTTGCAGGTACAACCACCGCTTGCAAGTATGAGCAGTGACCCGCTGCAATGAAGGTACCACAACTGCAAATGAGGCAGAGACACCGATGCATGCAAGTACCACCGCTGCTGCAAATGAGCAGAGACCCGCTGCATGCAGGTACCACCACCGCTGCAAATGTCAGAGACCGCCTCTGCATGCTGGTACCACCGCTGCAAATGAGCAAGGAGACCGGCTGCATGCAAGGTACCACAGCTTGCAATGAGCAGAGACCCGCTGCATGAAGGACACCACCGCTGTTAATGAGCAGAGGACCCGCTGGCATAGCAGGTACACCGCGCAAATGAGCAGAGAGTCCCGATGCATGCAGGTACCCACGACATGCCTGCATATGAGCTAGGACCCGCTGCATGCATGTACCACCGCTGCAAATGAGCAGAGACCCGCTGCATGCAGGTACCACCGCTGCAAATGAGCAGAGACCCGCTGCATGCAGGTCCACCGAATGGCAATTGAGCAGAGACTCGCTGCATGCGGGTACACAACCGCTGCAAAATGAGCAGAGACCCAGCGGCATGCAGGTACCACCGCTGCAAATGAGCAGAGACCGCTTGCAATGAAGGTACCACACTGCTGACAAATGAGCAAGAGGACCCGCTGCATCTGCTGGGTACCACCGATGCAAAATGGCAGAGACCCGCTGATGCTGGTACCAACCGCTGCATATGAAGCCAGAGACCCGAACTGCATGCAGGTACCACCGCTGCAATTGAGAGAGACCGCTGAATGCTGTACCACCGATGCAAATGAGCAGAGACCGCTGCATGCAGGTACCACCGCTGCAAATGAGCAGTGACCCCGCTGATTGCAGTTTCCACCACCGCTGCCAAATGAGCAGAGACCAGATTGCATGAGGTACCACCGCTGCAAATGAGAGAGCCCGTCTGGTTGACGGGGTACCAACATCCTCCGCTGCATATGAGCAGAGACCCGCTGCACGCAGGTACCACCGCCGCTGCAAATGAGCAGAGACCCGCTGCATGCAGGTACCACCACCGCTGCAAATGAGCAGGGATCCACGGCACGCAGGGCTCTCAAAACTAGCAACCAAGGACGGAACTCTCATGGGGTCTCTACCCCCCAGGACACCGTTTTCGCTTCCAGTCTTTAGTTGTGATTTTCGCTCTTCTAATCTCCTTCTTTTTTCTCCATCACTCAATCATTAGAGATGAGTTCAGAGTCGGGGAAACTTTCGGCTGTAATGCGCCCATTTATTAATCAGTCTCCCGCAGAGATGAGAGCGGCGCCTCCGAGGTGCTGACACCTAATTAAACAAACGCTGCCACATTTTATGTCGTTTGGATCTTCAGACAACAAAGCGTCAAACGAGCAAAATCATTCCTCAGATGTTTGAAGGGAAATGAGAACGGGCCCCCGGGGGAGGAGGAATGGGGTCAGGGCCCCGGGGGGAGAGACCTGGACCCCGGGGGCGGAGGAATGGGGTCAGGGCCCCGGGGGGGAGGGACCGGGACCCCGGGGGGGAGGATTCGGGGGTCAGGGGCCCACAGGGAGTGTTTACTTGGACCCCGGGGGAGGAGGAATGGGGTCAGTGCCCCGGGGGAGATGGAATGGGCGTCAGGGCACACCCGGGGGAGGAGGTATGGGTAAGGGCCCCAGGGGAGGAGGAATGGGGTCTGGGCACCAAGGGGGAGGGAGAGCCGAAGATTGGCGGTCAGGGACCCCAGAGGAGAAGACCTGGACCCCGGGGGAGGAGAGCAATAAGATGGGGTCAAGGGCACCAGAGGAGAGTCATGGATCCCCGGGGGAGGGATACTAAGAATGGGGGTCAGCGGCCCCAGAGGAGTGGGACCTGGACCTGGGGGAGGATTGGGAGGAATGGTGGTGGGTCATGGCACCGGGGGTTGGAGGATGGGGTTCAGTGGCCCTCCCCCCGGGGGGAGGAGGAATGGGGTCAGGGCCCCCAGGGGAGGAGAGCCGAAGAATGGGGTCAGGGCCCCAGAGGAGAGACCTGGACCCCGGGGGAGGAGAGCCTAAGAAGGGGGTCAGGGCCCCAGAGGAGAGACCTGGACCCCGGGGAGGAGGAATGGGGTCATGGCCCCCGGGGGAGGAGGAATTGGGTCAGGGCCCCCGGGGGAGGAGGAATTGGGTCAGGGCCCCCGGGGTGGAGAGCGAAGAATGGGGTCAGGGCCCCAGAAGGAGAGACCTGGACACGGGGAGGGAGCCTAAAGAATGGGGTCCGGGCCCCAGAGGAGAACCGCTCACAGGGGTAGGTGCGCCTATAGAATGGGGTCAGGGTACCTGAGAGAGGACCTGGACCTGGGGGAGGGAGCCTAAGATTGGTTCAGGGACCCAGAGGAGAGACCTGGTCCCGGGGAGAGGGCCAGCCTATGAATGGGGTCAGGGCACCAGAGGACGAGACCTGGACCCGGGGGAGGGAGCCTAAGAATGGGGTCTGAGGCCCCTGACGGACGAGACCTTGACACCCGGGGGAGGAGCGGGGGCGGGGGGGGGGGGGGGGGGGGGGGGGGGGGGGGGGGGGTGAGCCGAAGAATGGGGTCAGGGCCCCCAGAGGAGAGACCTGGACCCGGGGGAGGACGGAGGACGTGAGCTAAGAATGGGGGTCAGGGCCAGGTGAGAGACTGGACCCCGGGGGAGGGAGCGTAAGATTGGGGTCAGGGCCCCAGAGGAGCGACCTGGACCAGGGGAGGGAAGCCTAAGAATGGGGGTACAGGGCCCAGAGGAAGAGACCTGGACCCGGGGGGAGGAGAGCGGAAGAATGGGGTCAGGGCCCCAGAGGAGAGACCTGGACCCTGGGGGAGGGAGCCTAAGAATGGGGTCAGGGCCCCAGAGGAGAGACCTGGACCCTGGGGGAGGGAGCCTAAGAATGGGGTCAGGGCCCCAGAGGAGAGACCTGGACCCCGGGGGAGGAGAGCCTAAGAATGGGGTCAGGGCCCCCGGGGGAGGAGGAATGGGGTCAGGGCCCCCGGGGGAGGAGAGCCTAAGAATGGGGTCAGGGCCCCCGGGGGAGGAGAGCCTATTTAATGGGGTCAGGGCCCACGGAGGGGAGGAAGGGGTCAGGGCTCCCCGGGGGAGGAGAGCCTAAGAATGGGGTCAGGGCCCCAGAGGAGAGGCCTGGACCCGGGGGAGGGAGCCTAAGAATGGGGTCAGGGCCCCAGAGGAGAGACCTGGACCCCGGGGGAGGGAGCCTAGGGATGGGGTCAGGTGCCCGGGGTGGAAGAATGGGGTCTGGGCCCTGAGGAGAGGGACCTGGACCCGGGCGGAGGGAGCCTCATAGAATGGGGTCAGGGCCCCAGAGGAGCAGACCTGGACCCGGGGGGGAGGGGAGCCTTAAGAATGGGGTCAGGGCACAGAGGAAGAGACCTGGACCCGGTGGAGGAGGATTGGGGTTTTTTAGGGTCTGGCCCCACGGGGGAGGTGGGAAAATGGGGTCAGGGCCCCCGGGGGAGGAGGAATGGGGTCAGGGCCCCCGGGGGAGGAGAGCCTAAGAATGGGGTCAGGGCCCCAGAGGAGAGACCTGGACCCCGGGGGAGGGAGCCTAAGAATGGGGTCAGGGGCCCACAGAGGAGAGAACAGGGACCAGGGGGAGAGAGAGCCATATGAAAGGAATGGTGGGTCAGGGCCACCGGGGGTGGAGGATGGGTCAGGGCCCCTGGGGGAGGAGGAATGGGGTCAGGGCCCCCGGGGGAGGAGAGCCGAAGAATGGGGTCAGGGCCCCCGGGGGTGGTGGAATCGGAGGTCTGGGGACCCCGGGGTGGAGCGCCTAAAGTTTGGGGTCTGGGCCCCAAAGAAGGAGAGATCCTGGACCCGGCGGGAGGGAGCCTATGAATGGGGCTCAGGGCCCAGAGGAGAGACCTGGACCCCGGGGGGAGGGATCTTAGAATGCGGGTAGGGCCCCAGAGGAGTGACCTGGACACCCGAGGGAGGGAGCCTAAGACTGGGGTCAGGGCCCCAGAGGCGGGCCCGGGACCCCGGGGGAGGAGAGCCCAAGATTGGGGTCAGGGCCCCAGAGGAGAGACCTGGACCCCGGGGGAGGAGAGCCTAAGAATGGGGTCAGTGCCCCAGAGGAGAGACCTGGACCCCGGGGGAGGTGGAGTGGGGTCATGGCCCCCGGGGGAGGAGGAATGGGGTCAGGGCCCACGGGGGAGGAGGAATGGGGTCAGGGCCCCCAGGGGTGGAGACCGAAGAATGGGTCAGGGCCCCAGAGGAGAGACTGGACCGGGGGAGGGAGCCTAAGAATGGGGGTCAGGCCCCAGAGGAGAGACTGGACCCAGGGGGAGGAGAGCCAAAGAATGGGGTCAGTGCCCCAGAGGAGAGACCTGGACCCCGGGGGTGGAGGAATGGGGGGTCATGGCACCCCCCGGGGGAGGAGAATGGGGTCAGGGCCACCGGGGAGGAGGGAATGGGGTCAGGGCCCCCGGGGGGAGGAGAGCCGAAGAATGGGGTCAGGGCCCCAGAGGAGAGACCTGGACCCCGGGGGAGGGAGCCTAAGAATGGGGTCAGGGCCCCAGAGGAGAGACCTGGACCCCGGGGTAGGAGAGCCTAAGAATGGGGTCAGGGCCCCAGAGGAGAGACCTGGACCCGGGGGAGGGGAGCCTAAGAATGGGGTCAGGGCCCCTGGGGGAGGGAGCCTAAGAATGGGGTCAGGGCCCCAGAGGAAGAGTACCCTGGACCCGGGGAGGGAGCCTATGAGGGGTCTGGGGCCCACAGAGGAGGAAGACCTTGACCCCGGGGGAGGAGAGCCGAAGAATGGGGTCAGGGCCCCCGAGGAGAGACCTGGACCCCGGGGGAGGAGAGCCTAAGAATGGGGTCAGGGCCCCCCCCCCCCCCCCCCCCCCCCCCCCCCCCCCCCCCCCCCAGGGGGGAGGAGGAATGGGGTCAGGGCCCCCGGGGGAGGAGAGCCTAAGAATGGGGTCAGGGCCCCAGAGGAGAGACCTGGACCCCGGGGGAGGGAGCCTAAGAATGGGGTCAGGGCCCCAGAGGAGAGACCTGGACCCCGGGGGAGGGATCCTAAGAATGGGGTCAGGGCCCCAGAGGAGAGACCTGGACCCCGAGGGGAGGGAGCTAAGAATGGGGTCAGGGCCACAGAAGAGAGACCTGGACCCGGGGGAGGGAGACTAAGGAAATGGGGTAGCGGCCCGAGGACGGTCCCTGGACCCGGGGCGAGGGGAGAGCTATGATTGGGGTCAGGGCCCCAGAGGAGAGACCTGGACCCCGGGGGAGGAGGAATGGGGTCAGGGCCCCCGGGGAAGGAGGAATGGGGTCAGGGCCCCCGGGGGAGGAGGAATGGGGTCAGGGCCCCCGGGGGAGGAGAACCGAAGGTATGGGGTTCAGGGCCCCAGAGAGCGGACTGGACCCCGGGGGAGGGAAGGCTAAGAATGGGTCAGGGGCCCAGAGGAGAGACCTGGACCCCGGGTAGGGAGCCTAAGTTTGGGGTCAGGGCCCAGAGGAAGAGACTCTGGGACCCTGGGGGAGGAGCCTAAGAATGGGCGAAGGGCCCCAGAGGAGAGGACTGGACCCCGGGGGAGGGTGCCTATGAATGGGGTCAGGGCCCCTGAGGAGAGACCTGGATCCGGGGGGGGAGGGAGCCTAAGAATGGGTCACGGGCCCCAGAGGGAGGTCCTTGGACACCACAGGGGGAGGAGAGCCGAAAAGATGGTAAAATGGGGTCAGGGCCCCAGAGAGTCTGAGACCTGGACCCGGGGGAGGAGAAGGAGAGCCAAAGAATGGGGTCAGGGCCCCTGTGGAGAGACCTGGAACCTGGGGGAGGACGAGCGATGAATGGGGTCAGGGCACCAGAGGAGGAGACCTGGACACGGGGGAGGGAAGCCTAAGAATGGGGTCAGGGCCCCAGAGGAGAGACCTGGACCCCGGGGGTGGAGTTGCCGATGAATGGGGTCAGGTGGCCCCAGAGGAGAGACCTGGACCCGGGGGAGGGAGCCTAAGATTGGGGTCAGGGCCCCAGAGGAGAGGACATTGAGCCGGGGGGCAGGAGGAGTGCCTAAGAATGGGGTCAGGGCCCCAGAGGAGAGACCTGGACCCGGGGGAGGAGGGGGAGGAGGATGGGTGGTCAGGGCCCAGGGGGAGGAGGAATGGGGTCAGGGCCCCCGAGGGAGGAGAGCCTAAGAATGGGGTCAGGGCCCCCGGGGGAGGAGACTAAGTTGGGCTCAGGGCCCCCGGGGGAAGGAGGGGAATGGGGTCAGGGCCCCCGGGGGAGGAGAGCCTAAGAATGGGGTCCACAGGGCCCCAGGATGGAGAAGGCCTGGACCCGGGGGTGGGAGGCCTACGAATGGTGTCAGGGCCCCCAGAGGGAGAAGCTGGGACACCGGGGGAAGGGAGCCTAAGAATTGGGGTCAGGTGCCTACGGGGGAGGAGGAATGGGGTCAGGTCCCAGGGAGAGACATGGACCCACCCCCCCCCCCCCCGGGGGTGGGAGCCTTAAGTATGGAGGGTCAGGGCCCCCAGAGGAGAGACCTGGACAGGGGGAGGAGGGGAGCCTAAGATGGGGTCAGGGCCCCCCCAGAGGAAGAGACCTGGGACCCCGGTGGAGGTGAGATGGGGTCTGGCCCCCGGGGGAGGAGGTAGGGTCAGCAGGCCCCCGGGGGAGGAGGAATGGGGGTCAGGGCCCCCGGGGGAGGAGAGCGATGAATTGGGGGTCAGGGCCCCAGTGGAGAGACTGGGACCCGGGGGTAGGGTGAGCCCTAGAATGGGGTCAGGGCCCCAGAGGAGAGCCCTGGACCCAGGGGGAGGAGAGCCAAAGAATGGGGTCAGGGCCCCCGGGGGAGGAGGAATGGGGTCAGGGCCCCATGGGGGAGGAGGAGGAGGAATGGGGTCAGGGCCCCCGGGGGAGGAGAGCCTAAGAATGGGGTCAGGGCCCCCGGGGGAGGAGGAATGGGGTCAGGGCCCCCGGGGGAGGAGAGCCTAAGAATGGGGTCAGGGCCCCAGAGGAGAGACCTGGACCCGGGGGAGGGCGAGTAACAATTTGGTCAGGGGCCCAGAGGAGAGACCTGACCCCGGGGGAGGGTGCCTCAGGATGGGGTCAGGGCCCCAGAGGAGGGGCCTGGACCCGGGGGAGGGGGGCCAAAAAATGGGGCAGGGCCCCAGAGGAGAGACCGGGACCCCGGGGGAGGAGAGCCTAAAATGGGGTCGGGCCCCAAGGAGAGACCTGGACCCGGGGAGGGAGCCTAAGAATGGGGTCGGGGCCCCAGGGGAAGACCGGGCCCCCGGGGGGAGGGACCAAAATGGGCAGGGCCCCAGAGGAGAACCTGGACCCCGGGGGGGGACCCCTAAAAAATGGGGTCGGGGCCCCAAGGAGAGACCTGGACCCCGGGGAGGGACCAAGAATGGGGTCGGGGCCCCAAGGAAAACCTGGCCCCCGGGGGGGGACCAAGAATGGGGTCAGGGCCCCAGAGGCGCGGCCTGGACCCCGGGGGAGGGAGCCTAAGAATGGGGTCAGGGCCCCAGAGGAGAGACCTGGATCCCGGGGGAGGGAGCCTAAGAATGGGGTCAGGGCCCCAGAGGAGAGACCTGGACCCCGGGGGAGGGAACCTAAGAATGGGGTCAGGGCCCCGGGGGGAGAGAGACGAAGAATGGGGTCAGGGACTTGGAGGAGTGACCTGGTGCCCCAGAGGAGGGAAGCCGGGGCTGTCCTTAGAAATAGGTCAGGGCTCTAGAGGAGCGACCTGTGGCCCGGCAGGTGAGCATCAGGGTATATTACAAGCTTCCCATACAGAAGATCACAGAGTCTCATAGTATAGAGTTATGGCCCCGGAGGCCTGAGGGTAGAGCCTGATACAGGATTCAAAGTCAAGCTCCACCCCTCATGCCTTGCACTATATATCCAGCTCCTCCCTCTCATTCCCTGCACTATATATCTAGCTCCTCCCACTCACGCCTCGCACTACATACCCAGCTCCGCCCCCTCACACCTTCCAAAATTTTTATCCAACTCCATCACCCCCATTCCTGCACTAATTTTTAGCTCCGCCCCCTCATGCCTTGCACTATATATCCAGCTCCACCCCCTCACGCCTTGCACTATATCCAGCTCCACCCCCTCACGCCTTGCACTATATCCAGCTCCGCCCCTCACGCCTTGCACTATATATCCAGCTCCGCCCCCTCACGCCTCGCACTATATATCCAGCTCCACCCCCTCACGCCTTGCACTATATCCAAACTCCGCCCCATTACCCTTGCAACTATATATCCAGCTCCGCCCCCTCATGCCTTGCACTAAATTTTTACAGCTCGCCCCTACATCTGCACTTATATATCCCAAGGCTCCGCCCCCTCACGCCTCGCACTATATATATACAGCTCCGCCCCCTCATGCCTCGCGCTATATATACAGCTCCGCCCCCTCATGCCTTGCACTATATATCCAGCTCCGCCCCCTCATGCCTTGCACTATATATCCAGCTCCGCCCACTCATGCCTTGCACTATATATATCCAGCTCCGCCCCCTCATGCCTTGCACTATATATCCAGTTCCACCCCCTCACGCCTTGCACTATATCTACCTCCGCCCCACACGCCATGCACTATAAATCCAGCTCCGCCCCCTCATGCCTCGCACTATATATCCACCACCGCCCCTCACATCTTGCACTATATATCCAGCTCCGCCCCTCACATCTTGCACTATATATCCGTCCGCCCCCAATCTTGCAATTATATCGCTCCGCCCCTTCACGCCTCGCACTATAATAACACTCTGCCCCCCCCTGCCTCGCCTATTTTTAGCTCCGCCCCCTCTGCCCTTCATTATACCCTCCGCCCCCATTGGCCTTGCACTATATATCCAGCTCCGCCCCCTCATGCCTTGCACTATATTTTAAAAAGCTCCGCCCCCCCACCCTTGCACTAAATATCCGTCCCCCCCTCAGGCCTTTGCACTAAATCCACTCCGCCCCCTAGTTTTGCATATATCCCCCGTCCCCCCCCTCTTTCCTTTTTCCCTTTTATATACCCAGCCCCGCCCCTCATCCTTCACAATACCCAGCTCCGCCCCCTCGCCTTGCATATATATTTTCAGCCCCCGCCCCCCCCCTTGCCAAAATTTATCCAGCTCCCCCCCCTAGCCTTGCACTATATACCAGCTCCGCCCCCTTTTTGCCTGCATATATATCCAGTCCGCCCACTAGCCTTGCACTTTATATATAGCCCCCCCCTATGCCGACTAAATATCCCAAGTGCCCCCACCCTTTGAAATATCCGGGCCCCCCCCCATGTTCACTATATTTTTGCCCGACTAGGCACTATTATTTTTTCCCCGGGGGGGGGGGTGCCCCCATGTTGCACTTTTATTTTTCCACTCCGCCCAATTCTTTTTTGCACTATTTTTAATCCCAGCTCCCCCCCCTTGTTTGATATTTTACCCAGCTCCGCCCCCCTCATGCCTTGCACTATATATCCAGCCCCCGCCCCCACCCCCTTGACTAATATATCCAGCTCCGCCCCCCCACGCCTTGCACTAGGCCTCACATACTGTTTCCAAATCTCTTGCACTAACCTGGCGTCTCCTAAAGCAAATGAATAGTAATCCCACCCTCTGCCTGTAGGGGCTCCCTTCTCACTCATCAATTCCTGGGGTTTTAAATACGTCTGGGGGGGCAATAACCTAAAACCAGGCCGGGCCCCCGCCTTTTTTAGCCGGCCCCCCCCTTTTTACACAGTGGGGGGGGGTCGGGGCTTTATACTTTGTGGGGGAGGGGGGGTTTATAACCTGAATCAGCGCCGCCCCCGCCTTGTATAGCCCTGCGCCCCTATTACACAGCAGAGGGGGGTCTGGGCTGTAATACGTTTTTTTTTTCTGGGGGGTTTAGTATAATGGTTTCTATAATAACCTGAATCAGCGCCGCCCCCGCCTTGTATAGCCCTGCGCCCCTATTACACAGCTGAGGGGGGTCTGGGCTGTTATACAGTCTGGCGGGGGGTAATAACCTGAATCAGTGCCGGCCCCCGCCTTGTATAGCCCTGCGCCCCTATTACGCAGTGAGGGTGGGTCTGGGCTGTTATACTGGTTGAGGGTGGGGGGTGGGGTAATAACCTGAATCAGCACCGGCCCCGTACTTGTATAGCCCTGCGCCCCTTTTACGAAGTTGAGGGGGGTCTGGCTATGTATACAGTCCTGAGGGGGGGGGGGGGTTGGTGTAATGTCTTATTTATAATGGTATTAACCTGAATCAGCGCCCGCCCCCGCCTTGTATAGCCCTGCGCCCCTATTACGCAGCTGAGGGGGTCTGGGCTGTTATACAGTCTGAGGGTGGGGGGGGGGGTAATAACCTGAATCAGCACCGGCCCCCGACTTGTATAGCCCTGCGCCCCTATTACGCAGCTGAGGGGGGTCTGGGCTATTATACAGTCTGGAGGGGGGGGGAGGGGGTAACGGGTGTGTATTGTACGTTTTTGTTTTTAATTTTTTAGTTCAAGGTAATAAACCTGAATCAGCGCCAGGGCCTCCTACGCCTTGTATACGCCCTGCGCCACCTATTACGCTGTGGGGGGCTCTGGGATGATTATACAGTCTGGGGGGGAAGGGGGGGAGGTAATAACCTGAATCAGCACCGCCCCCGCCTTGTATAGCCCTGCGCCCCTATTATACAGCTGAGGGGGGTCTGGATGTTTATTACAGTCTTGGGGGCGGGGGGTCGTATATAATCCTGAATCTGTGCGCGGCAGCTTGTATAGCCTGCGTCCCCTATACACAGTGCTGAGGGGGGTCTGGGCATGATTATATCTTTCAGTCTGGGGGGGAGGGGGCGGGGGTAATAACCTGGTATCACACAGTGCCTGGCCCTACGCCTGTGTATTGACCTGTTGCCAATTACACAGCGAGGGGGGTCTCGGGCTGTATATTTCAGTATGGGGGGGGGGGAGAGGTAATAACCTGAATCAGAGCTCCAGAGCCCCCGCCTTCTATAGCCTGCGCCCCTTATTACAAGTCAGGGTGGCGTCTGGGCTGTTTTACAGTCTGGGGCGAGGGGTCGGTAATAACCCTTGAACAGCGCCGCCCCCGCTTGTATAGCCCTGCGCTCCCGCTATTACACAGCGAGGGGGTTATCGGTTCTGGGCTGTATTACAGTCTGGGGGCGGGGGGGGAGAGGTAGTATAACTGAACAGCAGCCGTGGACCAGCGCTTGTATTGCCCTGCGCTCCATATATACAGCGCGAGGGGGGTCTGGGCTGTTATACAGGTCTGGGGGGGGGGGGTTAATAAACCCTGATTCAGCACCAGCGCACAGCTTGTATTGAACTGCACTCCCTATTACACAGCCGAGGGGGGTCTGGGCTGTGATACAGTCTGGGGGGGGGGGGGTAATAACCTGAATCAGCGCCGCCCCCGCCTTGTTATAGGGCCCTGAGCCCATTTACACAGCGATGGGGGGTCTGGGATGTTTACCAGTATTGGTGGGTGGGGAGGGGACGTAATAACATGAATCAGTGCGGGCCCCCGTTTGTATAGCCCTGCGCCCTATTACGCAGTGAGGGGGGTCTGGGTGTTATACTGTCTGGGGAGCGGGGGTAATAACCGTGAAATCAGCGGCCGCCCCCGACTTTTATTTATGGATAATTTATTTTTTTTTTTTTTTTTTATTATATGTTATGTCTTTCTCTACGTTAGACACTGCGGCCCCTATTACACAGCCAGATGGGGGTCTGGGCTAGGTTATACAGATCTGGGGGGGGGGGGGTAATTAACCTGACCTCAGTTTTATATTTTTATCTTGCCGTGCCCCCAGCCATTGTATAGCCCTGCGCCCCTATTACACAGCCGAGGGGGGTCTGGGCTGTTATACAGTCTGGGGGAGGGGGGGGGTAATAACCTGAATCAGCGCCGCCCCCGCCTTGTATAGCCCTGCGCCCCTATTACACAGCTGAGGGGGGTCTGGGCTGTTATTTCCGTCCGGGGGATGTAATAACCTGAATCGCGCCGCACACGCTTGTATTGCCCTGAGCACCTATTACAATTGCTGAGGGTGGGGTCTGGGATGTATATACAGGTCTGGCCGGGGGGTAATAAACCTGATGTCAGTGGCTCGGCCCCCGCTCTTGTATTTGACCCTGCGCCCCTAGTACGCAGCTGAGGGGGTCTGGGCTGTTATACAGTATGGGGGGAGGGGGGGGAGGTAATAACCTGAATCAGTCCCGGCCCCCGCCTTGTATAGCCCTGCACCCCTATTACACAGCTGAGGGGGGTCTGGGTTTAATTTATATAGTTCTGGGGGTCACTTTTGGGAAGGGAGGGGAGGTAAATAAACTGATTCAGCACAGGCCCCGCCTTTCCCCAGCCTTGTATAGCCTGCGCACCCTAATTACAGAAGCTGAGGGGAGGTATGGGCTGTTATACAGTCCTGGGGGGAGGGGGGGATGGTAATAACATGAACCTGAATCTGCACGACAACGCCTTTGTTTGGCCCTGCGGACCCTATTTTACACGCCTGAGGGGGGATATGGGGACTGTTATACAGTCTGGCGGGGGGTAATAACCTGAATCAGCACCGGCCCCCCCCTTGCATAGCCCTGCCCCCATATTACACAGCAGGGGGGGTCTGGGCTGTTATACAGTCTGGGGGGGGGGGGGGTGGGGGTAATTAACCTGAATCATTATAGCACCGTGCCATCAGCCTCCGCAAGTTATAGCCCTGCACCCTATTACACAGCAGGGGGTTATGGGCTTTCTACACAGTCTGGGGGGGGGGTAAATTCATGAATCAGAACCGCACCCGCCTTTGTACTAGCCCTGTTCACCCTTTTACACAGCAGGGGGGGTCTGGGGTGTTATTCTGTTGGGGGGGGGGTATATAAACTGATTCAGAAAACGGGCCCCCCCTTGTAATAGCCCTGCACCATATTACACAGAAGGGGGGGTTGGGATGTTTTTACAGTCTGGGGGGGGGGGTAATAACCTGAATCAGCACCGGCCCCCGCCTTGCAAAGCCATGCGCCCGTATTACACAGCTGAGGGGGTTCTGGGCAGTCGTGTCATCTGCGTCGTCTCGAGGTCACATGAATTTTTGCCCCTTTCTGACCCTGATTTGACACATTTGCCTTATACCGGGGTCAGCCGCCCCCTCCTCGTCTGGCACTCCCCCCCCCTCCCCCGCCGCCGAAATAAAAAAAAGTGTAAAGTAATAATGAGAGGAATTAGAGAAGCTGCTCAGCAACAATAAGACGCCATCTGCTCTGCGCCCGCAGGTTGGTTGTGGGCAGGTGGAAGGTGGGAGGGAGACGGAATCAGTTCCCCGTCAGGGGGAGCGCAACGACTCGGACGCCATCGTTCATGGACTCTGGCTCCTCCCCCTCATTTGCATACAGGTTGATACAATGAAAGCGATGCTCCAGTTGTTTGTAAATAGATCTTAATGGGACAATCAATGTTGCTGATACTTTATAACAGACTTACAAGATCCCTGCTTGCTGTCAGTGAATGGCTCATCTAGTGGCTCAGCTCCTTTAGGTCTATACAGCCTATGACAAAATACCATTGGAAATCCGACGCATTTTGTCATTGCTGGCAAGTCCTGAAAAAAACCGACCGAGGCTCTGTTGCAAATCTTTTTTTTGGGGGGCCCCAAAATGCCGCGGCCCTGCAATGACACAACGCGTCGGATTTCCAATGGTATTTTGTCATAGGCTGTGTGGACATGGCCTAAAGCCACCGAAAATCTGATGGAAAACTCGCGCTGTGTGGACATGGCCTAAAACCACCGAAAATCTGATGGAAAACCCGCGCTGTGTGGACCCAGCCTGAAAACCAACCGAAAAAAAAATTTTGTTCCCAACAGAAAACCCGCGCTGTGTGGACATGGCCTAAAACCACCGAAAATCTGACAGAAAACCCGCGCTGTGTGGACATGGCCTGAAACCACCGAAAATCCAACAGAAAACCCGCGCTGTGTGGACATGGCCTGAAACCACCGAAAATCTGACAGAAAACCCGCGCTGTGTGGACATGGCCTAAAACCACCGAAAATCTGACAGAAAACCCGCGCTGTGTGGACATGGCCTAAAACCACCGAAAATCTGACAGAAAACCCGCGCTGTGTGGACATGGCCTAAAACCACCGAAAATCTGACAGAAAACCCGCGCTGTGTGGACATGGCCTAAAACCACCGAAAATCCAACAGAAAACCCGCACTGAGTTGGGACATGGGTAAATACACCGAAAATCTGATGGAAAACCCGCGCTGTGTGGACATGGCCTAAAACCACCGAAAATCTGACAGAAAACCCGCACTGTGTGGACATGGCCTAAAACAACCGAAAATATGGATGGAAAAAAACACGCAGCGCTGTGTGGACATGGCCTGAAACTACCGAAAATCTGACAGAAAACCCGCACTGTGTGGACATGGCCTAAAACCACCGAAAATCCAACAGAAAACCCGCGCTGTGTGGACATGGCCTAAAACCACCGAAAATCTGACAGAAAACCCGCGCTGTGTGGACATGGCCTAAAACCACCGAAAATCTGACAGAAAACCCGCGCTGTGTGGACATGGCCTAAAACCACCGAAAATCTGACAGAAAACCAGCGCTGTGTGGACATGCCCTAAAACCACCGAAAATCTGACAGAAAATAAAGCGCGGTGTTGTGGGACTTGGCCTAAAAACCACCGAAAATCCCAAAGAAAACCCGCGCTGTGTGGACATGGCCTAAAACCACCGAAAATCTGACAGAAAAACCGCGCTGTGTGGACATGGCATAAAACCACCGAAAATCCTTGAGGAAAACCCTCGCGCTGTGTGGACCCAGCCTGAAACCACCGAAAATCTGACAGAAAACCCGCACTGTGTGGACATGGCCTAAAACCACCGAAAATCAAACAGAAAACCCGCACTGTGTGGACATGGCCTAAAACCCCGGAAAATCTGATGGAAAACCCGCACTGTGTGGACATGGCCTGAAAAACCATCGAAGAATCTGACAGAAAAACCCGCATCTGTGTTGACATGGCCTAAAAACCACCGAAAATCCAGACAGAAAACACGCACTGTGTGGGGACATGGCTAAAAAACCCCGGAAAATATGAAGGAAAACAAGGCAGCTGTTGTGGACATGGCCTAATAACAAACGAAAATTCTGACGGATAATCCCGACGCTGTGTGGTTCTCAAGGCCTAAAACCCACCGAAAATCTGACAGAAACCCCGCGCTGTGTGGACATGGCCTAAAACAAAAACTGCAGAAAAACCCCGCCTGTGTGGCATGGCCCTAAAAAAAACCGAAAAAACAGAAAACCCGCCTGTGGGACAGGCCTAAAAAACCGAAAACAACAAAAAAACCCGCCTGTGGACATGGCCTAAAACCACCGAAAATCCCACAGAAAACCCGCGCTGTGTGGACATGGCCTAAAACCACCGAAAATCTGAGAAAACCGCCTGGGTGCATGGCCAAAACCCCCAAAAAATCAAACAAAAAACCCCCGCTTTTGGGGAAAATTTGCCTAAACCCCCAAAAATCACAGAAAACCCGCCGTGTGGACAGGGCCTAAAACCCCGAAAACCAAAAGAAAACCCCCTGGGGAAGCCAAAAACACCGAAAATCACAGAAAACCCCGCGCTGTGGGGGACAGGGGCCTAAAACCACCAAAAAATCAACAAAAAACCCGCGCTTGTGGACAGGGGGCCTAAAACCACCAAAAACCCAAAGAAAACCCCCCGCGTTTTGTGGACAGGGCCAAAACCACCGAAAACTAAAGAAAACCCCGCGGGTGGGGACAGGGCCTAAAACCCCAAAACCGAAAATTTTGTAAAAAAACCCGCGCAGTGGAAATGGCCAAAAACCCCCCGGGAAAATTTCTGAAAAAAAAACCCGCGCGGTGTACGGGGGCCCCTAAAACCCCAAAAATCTGACAAAAAAACCCCGCACTTTTTGGGGACAGGGCCCAAAAAAAACCAAAAAACCAACAAAAAACCCCCGCGGGGTGTGGAACATGGCCTAAAACCACCAAAAAATCCAAACAGAAAAACCCCCCCCTTGGGGGGAAACATGGCCAAAAACCCCCGGGAAAAATCTGCAAAAAAAACCCGCACTGTGGGACATGGCCAAAACCCAACTGAAAATCCAACAAAAAACCCCGCCTTTTGTGGACATGGGCCTAAAACCACCGAAAATCTGACAGAAAACCCGCACGGTGTGGACATGGCCTAAAACCACCGAAAATCTGACAAAAAAACCCCGGGCGCTGGGTGGACAGGGAAAAAAACAACCGAAAATTTTACAGAACACCCCGCTGTGTGCCCCAAGGGCCCTAAAACCCCCGGGAAAAATCGGGACAAAAAAACCCGGGGCTGTGTGCACAGGGGGGCCTAAAAACCAAACCCGAAAATTTTGACAAAAAAACCCCCCCCCCGGTTTGTGGACATGGCCTAAAACCACCGAGAATCTGATGGAAAACCCGCACTGTGTGGACATGGCCTAAAACCACCGAAAATCTGACAGAAAACCCCCCCCTGGTGGAAAATGCCTTAAAAACCAACCAAAAATTTCTGACAGAAAACCCGCGCGGGTGTGGACATGTGCCGAAAACCCCACCCGAAAATCCAACAGAAAACCCCGCGCTGTGTGGAAAAGGCCGGGAAAACCACCGAAAAATCTGACAGAAAAACCCGCGTGGGGGACAGGGCCCTTTAAATCCACCGAAAATTTTGCCCAAAAAAAACCCCCGCTTTGGGACAGGGCCCTTTAAAACCACCGAAAATCTGACAGAAAACCCGAAACGGTGTGGAAAAGGCCTGAAAACCCCCAAAAGAAAATCGACAGAAAAAACCCCCGCTGTGGGGGGGACATGGCCCAAAACCACCGAAAATCCAACAAAAAAACCCCCCCCCCGCGGGTTGGGACATGGCCTAAAACCACCAAAAATCCAACAGAAAACCCGCACTGTGTGGACATGGCCTAAACCACCCGGGAATCTAAACAAAACCCCCCGCCTGTGGAAAATGCCCTAAACCCAACCACCAAAATCTGACAAAAACCCCGGGCCGCTTTGGGGACTTTCCTAAAAAAAAAGCGCCCCCGAAAATCTACAAAAACCCCCCGGGAATGGGACGGGCCCTGAAACCACCGAGAAATTTTGACAAAAAACCCCGGGCGCGGTTTTGGAAAATTGGGCCCAACCAGACGGGGCAACCAGGGGCTTTGAAAATCCTAGGAAACCACTCCAAAGGGAAAACCAAACACTCTTGTTATATTTTACAACTGAACCATTCAAGACAATGCTTTTGAGGCCCTTGTAAAATGTAACAAACCAAACAGCACCACAAAAAATTTTCTGTGCATTTCCCCACCCCATAGAGGAGATTTAGACAAAAATACTTGTAAACAAACCCTTCAGCAAAAAGAAGAAGATCTCTTCAAATGCTTACCTAACAGAGGATGAGATAGACTGAAAACCATAGTAAAAAACCATCACCCCCAGGAAAAGAGGATAATAGATTTGAAAAATTTTAAAAAACCCCAACACCAAAAGGAGGGAATTTTTTGCTGCAATGTTTATTTCATATAGGGTCCGACTGATACATTGAAAACAAACCCCATCGCACCCAAAATTTTTTTCTGAAAATTTTCCCCTTAAAAACCTTAATAGGGGTTTGGCCCAACTGAAACTTTGCAACAAACCCCTTCAGCAAAGGAAAAAAGATTTCTGTTTCCCTTAAGCGCTTAACTAACAAGAGGTTTGACATAAAATTAATGAAATTGTAACAAACCTTCAGCACAGGGAAGGGGTTTGGGGCCCTCTGCAACCTCATAAAAGTAATGGCTAGCCCGATACATTTTCACAAATAAATCAGCACAGGGGAATACATTTCTTTTAATTTTAAATTTTTTTTTTGGGCTTTCCCTTTTTTAAACTGTTTTTTGTGTTTTCCCGGGAAAGTGCAAACGGGAAAAAAAACCAAGGTGAAGAAGGGAGCCAAAGGCCCCGCCAAGTAACTTGAAAGTCCCGGTGCCGGGTGGCCCCCAACATTTTTTGGCCAGATAATTTGGGTTTCCCCCCCTTCTGGCCGGGGCTTAAAGGCATGGCCTAGTGTGTGCCCCATGTATTTGGGGGGAGCCCCCCCTTTCAGTGCACTGCCCGGGTTTGGGCCCAAAAAGGGCCAGTTAAAGACAGCTGTGGACCCCGTTAAGGTTTAATTTCAAGTTTTTGGGGGCCCCCCATTTAAAAAATCCAAAAAAGGGCCCCCACCAAAACCTTTGTGCCCAAGGGGGTTTTAAACCAATAGGGGCGTACGGGGCAGAACTGCATTTCGGGTGGGGCCCTAAAAAAAAGGGTGACCCACTAATATTTAAAAAAATGGAACTAGTAATGGCGGGGGGGGCCCCAACTGCTTTTGGCGCAGGGCCCCTAAAAACGGGCCCTGTTTTGTGCCATTTATAATATTGCAGTAAAAGGGCTTTTGGGCCCCCTCCATGGCCCGGTAGCGACCACTACCCCTTCCCCCCCAAAAACCCCCGCCCCTGCTTACACCTGTTTCAGGCACCTGGGGCTTGTCGAATAAGGTCCCATGGGGTCCAAAAAGAGGGAATAAGCTGTCTATAAAAGGTTTGAAAGGGGGCCCCAGACCCTCAGCTTTTGAAACCTTTTAAAGGACACAACCATTTTAAAAGGGGAAATTTCCCCCCAAACGGCGGAACATGTCCCCGGGGGTTTTTTCGGGGGGCGGTTTGCCGGGGGCCCAAAAACCTCGTCCAAAAATTCGCGCCCCAAAACGAACCGCACTCCCACAGGTTTATGGGTCCGGGTCCGCGGCGCTTTTTGGGGAGGCGGGGTTTTTGGGGCGAGGTTTTTCCCCTTTCAAATAAAAATTTAAAAATGGGCGGGACAAAACCCACGCCCCAACCACGCCGAAAAGCACCGGCGCCAAAACCCCGTTTTCGTGGGAATACCGCGGGGGTTTTCCCCCAAAGGGCCCCAAAGTTTAAATGAACTGGGGTTTTTTGGGGGCCCGATTTAACGATGTTTAAGTCTCAGCAACCGCGCCGAAAACCCCCCCAAAATCCCCCCGGGGAAAACATTCCCTTAAGGATTTTGAACGCGGTTAGGGCCCCGGGGTTCTGCCGCTTTTTTCCTCGACCAAAAACCCCAACCGTCCAAAGGGCCCCGGGTTTATTAACATTTTTTCCTTTTGGGAAACTGCTTTAAAAGTTCCCTAATTCCGGGGGGTTTTGGGCCCGCGGTTTTTCGGCCCCCGGGCAGCCTTCCCGGGCCCCGGGTTTTAAAAAACCTCCTGTCAAAATTTTTTTGGGGGGAAGTCCTCAGCACGGCGGCCCGGCCCAGTGTTGCCGGGGCGTCGCCGGGGTTTGGGGGCCCCCCGGCCCGCGGTTTTTCCCCCCCCCCCCTGACTACAAATTTTTGATTGGCGAAAACCCCTTTCCCCCAAACCCCCCCAAAAATCCACTTTCGCCACGCCCACCCCGCCCCGGGGCCCAAGAATGAGGTTCGGCCCGCGGGACCGCGGGAAAAAACGGGCGGCCGGTTAAAACCGGGTTTTTAAACCCCCCGTGGGTGGGGGGGGGGGGAGGGGGGGTTTTCCCTTTTTTTTTTTGTTTTTTTTTTTTTTTTTTTTTTGTTTTTTTTTTATCCCCCCTTGGAAGAAATTTAAATGGGACATTCCCTGACAGCAAGAAAAGAGATCTTGAATCGCAAAACTCCCTTTTTGGTGCAGTGAGTGAGCGGTGCATGCGCGGCCCCTTTCCATTCCCCGTATTCGGTGGCGGTAATTTTGCCTCTTTAAGATCTGGGTCCATAGTCCCGGGAGCTTCTGCAGATGATTGCCCCTCCCGCCGTCGCCCCCCGGTTTTTTACTTATAAATATCCCCAAAGTGTTTTTAAAGTGGCCGGAAGCCGCGTTCTCCTCCCCCACAATTTCCCCCGGGCCGCTTCCCGGAAAATTAAAGACCCTTTAAGCCCCCTTTTCATCGGCCGGGAGGGCCGGCGGCGTCAGGGGGACAAATTTATAATTTTTCGGGTTGTGTTTTCTGGATGTTACCAAAGCAAGTCGACAGGGAAGCCTCCTCCCCGCAAATGAGTGGTCTGCGGCGGCCTCGAGTGCGCCATTTAGGGAGGCGATGTTCTCCGAGCCGATAAAGAATCCACTGCCTTAAATTATACCCCGAGCGCACGAGAGAAGAGAGCTCCCCCCGCGCGCTCAGCGTCAGGGCTGCTAATCCAACGCCATTCTGCAAATTTTTGCCGAAAAACTTTCCCCCAAGGGCCCCAAGTCCCGGGGACCAAAGGGGAGGAAAGCGAAAAGCTTAAAATGAAACGAACCTGATACATTTTTAACACAGCTCACCCCTCACAATAGAAAATCTTTCCCCGGCACGGGCCAAAGCTGAAAATTCAAAAATTTTAGGGGCCATGAATAAGGTTGCTGCTTTTTAAGCGTAGGTTTTTAACATAACCACCCCTTTCCCTTCCTTTGTGTTTTTTTCTCTTTCCCCCCGTCACTTTCCAAAGCGCATTCAAAATATTTAGTGCCCATAAACATGACAAAGGTTTTGCTTGGGGAGCTAAAGGGTTTCCCGACAAAAGCTCCCCCTCCCTCCTTTTTTTTTTTTTTCTCTTTCCTCCAGTCACATCCAAAGCTGCATTCAGAATACTAAAGACTTCAACAAGACTAAGGTGCTGCTTATAGACAATCGCCTGATCCATTGTAACAACTACTTACCTCCTTTGTGTTTCATCTCTTTCCCCCCCATTCACACCAAACCCTGCATTCGGGAAATATTACGATATGGAGATGACTAAGGGCTGGCTTGTGGAGCTGAGGATAAACTTTAAGCTCACCCCTTTTCCTCCTTTGTTGTTTTTTCATTTTTTCTTCCCCCCTTTCACTAAAAAAGCTGTACTCAACTTCTATTTGGAAAACTTCAACAAGACTATGGTGCTACTTATAGACGATTGCCTGATACATGTTATGCCTGCTTGCCTCCTTTGTATTTCATCTCTTTTCTCCAGTCACATCCAAAGCTGCATTCAGAATATTAGTGACATGACTGAGGTGCTGCTTGTGGAGCTGTAGATTATGACATAAGCTCACTCCTTCTTCCTTGGTGTTTCATCTCTTTGCTCCAGTCACATCCAAAGCTGCATTCAGAATATTAGTGACCATGACATGACTAAGGTGAGCTTGTACTTGGGTTTAACAAAAGTTCCCTCCTCCCCCTTTTGTTTCACTTTTTCCCCGTCACACCCAAAAGCTCTTTCAGAATTTTTATGCTAAAAAAAGACTAAAGGTGCTTTAGACAATTCCCGATCACGTAACGACTTTTTCCCTTTGTTTTTTCTCTTTCCTCCAGTACTCCAAAGCGCTTTCAAAATATTTTAAACTTAATTAAAATGCCGGGTTCTGTTTGGCCGGGGGTTTTTCATAAATTTTTACTCTTCTCGGTTTTAAATTCCCTGCCCTAACTTTTTCCCGGGCAAGTTTTGGATATTTGGCCCAAAACCCGCCAATGCGCAAAATTGGGCCAAAACGCCCTTTCATTGGGAAAAAAAAGTTTCTTTTTTGGTTTCTCTTTTTTCCCCCGCCCCAAGCGCCCAAAACTTTGGGGAATTCACCAAATTTTACCCCCAAGAAAACCGTAAGGGGCCCAATGGCCCCCTGTGGGGTCCCCCGCTCCCGGGGGCCCCCCCCCGGGGTTTCACCTTAGGGCGTAATTGCGGGGCGTAATTACGCCCCCGCAAATAAACCGTGTGAACATACCCAAAAAAACCCTTTAAATTTTTGAAAACCTTCCAGCATAAGCCCTAAAGCACGCTCCGGGTTTTTTTAAAGGAAACGGCCGGCGGTTTGAAAATCCAAACCAATAAAACCTTTTGGGGCCCTAAGGGGGCTTCTTATAAACATCCCCTTTAAAACACTGAAACGATTTAACAGCCCCTTCCCGGGTATATTTCCTCCACCCAAAAAATCCAAAGCGCTTTCCCAAAAAAAACGATAAATTATGACAAGATTTATGGGCGACAAAAAAGAACACTTCGCTCTATTTTTTTTTCCATGCGCCCCTTCCGGGAAAGGGGGGGCTTTAATGACGCCCGCGGCACTTTTTAAAGCGCCTTTTTTCCGGGGGGGCGGCTGGAGGCCGGTCACTACAACCTACGAAGCTGCACATCAAAGCTTCATACTTGCAATTTTCCCCGGCCATTATTCTGCAGGAACAGGGGGGAGCACTTTAAAAAGGGGGTTCACTGGAGCCTGAGGCTCGCTTTGTAGCCCGGAAAAACGCTAAATCTATGACCGGAAAAGGGGAAAAAGGGTTTAGAGAATTCAGGTGCAGTCTAAACTACTAAGGGCCAAGAAAAAGGCCCCGGGGGGGGGCGCTGAAAATCACAATGCGTCCTAAAAGGGGCACTTAAAAGGAGTGCAATTGCCAAGGGGCCCCCCCCCCTTTACGCTTTTTTCCCCCAGTTTACATCCCCAAAACTGCATTTTGAAAACCCCTCTAAGCAAAAGATAATTTAGTAAAAAGTCACCCAGTCCCCCTTAACCCACAAAAACACAGTGATACCTCCTGAGTACAGATAATGTAGTAGCCATCACCTGCATCCTATGTAACAGCACAGATAACACAGTGATAACCTCTTTAGTACAAAAAATTTTTTTTTAAAATTGCCCCTTTCGGGTCCCTTTAAAACGCACAGATAACACAGTAAAAACCCTCTCTAAAGTACAAAACATGTCGTAATGTCCCCTGCAGCCCCAATGTAACAAGCACAGATAACACAGGGGGAAACCCCCTTTAGTACTATAAGGGGGAAGGATATCACCTGCATTTCCTTTTTAAACACCACAAAATAACACAGTGTTACCTCTTTTGAGAAACAGATAAGAGTAATGTCCCCTTTCGGGGTCCTATGTAACACCAAAAGATAAAACAAAGTGATACCTCTCGAGTACAGTTTAAAAGGGAGTGATATCACCTGCAGTCCTTTTTAAACACCACAGAAAACAGTGATAACTCTCTAGTACAGATAATGTGGGTAATGTCCCCCCCGTCGGGCCCGGGGGACTCCCCAATGGGCAAACCGGGCATTTCCCCGGGGGCCCCGCGGGGGTTTCCGGGCCGCGGGGCCGGGCTCGGATCGCCCCCCTTGGGACCATTTTTCCCCCCCCCGGCGGGCCCTGGGGCCCTTTGGGCGCCGGCCCCTGGGGGCGCAAAAACAGGGGCGGGCAATGGTCGCATCAGGCCCGGGTTTCCCCCTTGGCAGGGACCGACGGGGCCCCCCTTTTCCCACCGGGCAGGGCCCGGGCCGGGACCCATCCAAGGGCAGCCACCCACGGCCCCCGGCCGCCTGAAACCGCCGGTTCGACAGGGGCCCGGGAGGCTGAACAGCGGGGATCTACTGATTGCCTGCCCCCCCGGGGCTCCCAGCAGGGCCGGGGGGGCAAGGTGCAGGGGAAAATGACGTCTTTTCCCCGGGGCGCCCCCCCTCGGGGGTGGGGAACTGCGGGGCCCCGGGCGGCCGCTCCGGGCGAATTTCCCCAAAAGGGGGAAGGCAAGACCCCCGGTTTGATATTTTTTTTAAATTTTATTTGTTTTTTAAACAAACTAGGCCAAACCCCTTTACCTTTTATCCCTCCCTTTTTGCCTACCTATTTACCCCCCTGTCTGCCTTTTAAAAGTCCTTTTCTACCTATATTTTTGCCCGTCAACCATATACCCCCCCCCTTGAACCTCCCAAAAAACCCCCTTTCCCCTTTTGGCCCCTGCCAAATATACCTGCCCTGTCTCCCTATATAAACCCCCTGTCTACCTATATACCGGGGGGGGGCCCTGTTTTACCCTATATTACGCCCCTTTCTCCCTTTAAAAGTGGCCCTGCCTATAATTTGGCCCTTTCCTGCCAATATGCGGGCCCCTTGCCCCCTATATACGGGCCCTTTTCCTTGCTTACAACTGGCCCTGCCTGCATACAAAAACAGCCCGGGCCTACAACATACTGGCCCCCCTTTTTTTTGGGCTGGCTAATTCCCTTTTGGCCCAATTGGTTTAAAAACGGGCCCTTTACCGGCCCTAATTATTTGGGCCCTACCGACTAAAAAAATTTTGGGCACCCCCAGCTACCTGTCTATTTTACTGGGGGGCACCCCCAGCAAACCTGGCTATTTATGGGGGAAACCCCAGCAAAACCGGGCGATTACAGGGGGCAGCCCCAGTCCCCTGGCAATTAACTAGGGGCGGGGCCCCAGCTCCCTGGCTTTTTTTTTATTTGGTTCAGCCCCACCCTAACCTGGCTGAATATTTTTGGGCAAGCCCCAGGCTACCTGACTGATTAGCTGGAGGACCTAAATTTTTAGTCCACCAGCTACCGGGTGCTATTACTGGGGTGGGCCTCGCGTGCCACTACCTGGACTAGTTAGCTGTTGTCAGGCGCCAGCTTACCTGGCATGATGTTACAGGGGGCATGCCGCCAGCTTACCTGGCAGTTTACTGGGTGGGTGGCAGCCCCAGGCTAGCGCAGGGCTAGTTATCTGGTGAAGCAGCCCGCCAGCTACCAGGCTAGTTTTTTACAATTGGCGAGGAGCCCCATCAACCGTCTAGGCATGAATACTGTGTGGGGGTCAGCCCCGACTTACCTTGTCTAGGTAACTTTGGTGACAGCCGCTGGCTACCTGTGCTGTGACTGGGGGCAAGCCCCAGCTACCGTGGCTAGTTTACATGGGGGCAGCCCCAGCCTACCTGGGCATAGTATTTTATCACGAGAGGGGTAGGCCCTGTCTATATAGCCAAAATTAATGAGTGAAAGGCCCTGTAACACCACCTCTAACAGGAGGGGACTAACTGGGAATCCTAATTATACCATGCGCACAAATCATACGAATGAAGATTTAAAAAATTCAAGGAGTTTATGATAACTGGCGGTGTCTAAGCTATGATCGCGTGGTTTAGGGGAATTGATAGGAAAGGATGCATTTGTCCCCTTGCTCTGCTACACTTCTAATACATAATATTACCCATGAACCACCCTTTCATTCTCTACTATCCCGTTTCGCCGTCTATCCGAAATCCTATCATAACGTCCCACATCCTTCTAACTCCCTCTCCATTCCTACTTGTCTACGCACACAACAGGCTCGCCAACCATGACGGAAAGGGCCCGACTGTAGCCGCCCATTTGCTCCGCTCAACACCACCCGCTCATCGCATACGTACTCCAGGGAACCCTGCGACAGGGGTCATGATACTTCAATCAGTAGCTTATTCATGTGAAGGTTGACTCTGACTACTGGTATGTTGATTAGGTGGGGGTTATATTAGGTTTATAGCTGGTTTGCATATTGTAGAAGATCATTGAGGTGTATTGATATAACAGGGGGATGTGATGGAGTACCTGACTACTCTGGGGGTGATGATTGGGGGGGTGGGTTGAATGTTGTGCTGGATGCTTTTGATGTAGTTGTCAGAGTTGGGATTATATACAGATGGGATGTGAGGTGACCTGACTACTTGGGTGTGTGATTGGTGGGGTTGTAGGTATATGCTCGTGTCTTGATGTAGTGTCAGAGTTGGATTAAAAACAGGGGATGTATGGTGACCTGACACTGGGGTTGTTATGGTTGTAGGTATATGCTAGGTGCTTAAGTAGTGTCAGTGTGGGATTATATACGAGGTGATGTGATGGGTTGTACCCTGTGACTACTGCCTGTGTGATGTGATGTTTAGTATAGTTATAGCTGGAGCTATATGTGGTAGGCAGTGTGGGATTATTAAACAGGGAAGTGATGGAGACTCTGACTACTGGGGGTAGAATGGGGTGGGTTATGTATAGGTTATGCTGGAGCTATATGTAAGTGACATGGTTGGGAAATTTATATACAGGATAGTTATGGTGAACTCTAACTACTGGGGGTGTGATTGGTTGATTAGGTTAGTGCTGGTGCTTATTATAGTTGATCAGTGTGGGCTTTGTCCCTTATTGTAAAGCTAGTGAACACCTGACTGCAGTGGATGAGGGGTTTCGTTCCTGCACGCGAACTGGTTCTTTCATGCTTGGATTTGGGGCTTTCACACGGAAGCGTTTTTTTTTTTTTTTTTTCAATTTATTATGCGTGTTTTTTTGTGCTGAAATGGTTCGTGGCATAACTGTCTGCTGGCCTTTCCTGCAACAAAAACGCACTCAAAAACACATCAATAAAATGCAACCAAAAAAGCTCCGTGTGAAAGCACCTTTAAAAGTGTATTTATTTTAGAAAGTGTCGAGGTTGCGGGGGGGTGAAAAAGAAAACAAGGACCATTTTTAGCGGAAAATTGGTATGTGGGACTGCAGGGGGCGGCTGGTGCCGAGGGGCTTGATTTTTATTCCCAGCTCCGGGCCCTGCCTCGCAGTCCTAAGTAACTACCACAGATAATGGAGTAGATGGCTCCCATCAGACATATGTATCTCTCACAGATAACACAGTGATTAAACTCTCTGAGTACAGATAATGGTGAGTAAATGTCACCCTAAGCAGTCCTAATTAACACGCACAGATAATGTAGTAGATGTCCCTGCAGTCATATGTAAACACCACAATACCACAGTGATTAACCTACAACTACAGATAATGTAGTAGTTGTCACGGCCTGCAGTCCCCATGTAACCCCACAGATACACATTTATAAGTCTCCTGGTACATGATAATGTATCACAGATATCACCACTGCAGTCCTAATGTTAAACACTACAAATAACAAAGTGATAACGTCTCTGAGTTACATATAATTAGGTAATGTGTCCTTCTGCAGTCCTATATAACACCACAGATTACACAGTGATAACTCTCTGGAGTACATATAATGTCAGTAGATTTTCACTCCTTGCAGGTCCTATGTATACACCAGCAGATAATACAATGAAACATCTCTGAGTACATAAATGTAGTAGATGTCTCCTGCATCCTATATAACACCACATATATACACAGTGATAACTCTCTGATTACAGATAATGAAGTAGATGTCCCACCTGCAGTCCCCTAAGTAACACCACAGATAAAAATACATCTATAACTCACTGAGTACAGAAAAATGTAGTATATTGTCTCCTGCAGATCCTATTAACACCACTAGATAACACAGTGATAACTCACTGAGTACAGATAATGGAGTAGTATGTCTCCTTCAGTTCCCATGTAACACCACGGTTAACAGTGTATGCAGTCTCTTGAGTACAGAATAATGGAGTAGATGGCATCTGGCAGTCCCCGCTATGTAAACACCACATATAGCACAGAGATAATTCCCTCTTAGTACAGATAAGTGTAGTAGAAGTCTCCTGCAGTCCTATTTAAAACCACATTAAAACACAGTTGATAACGCTGCAGTATAGATAATATTAGTAGATGTCCCCTGCACTAGTCCTATGTAACACCACAGACAACACAGAGATACCTCTCTGAGTACAGATAATGTAGTAGGATGTTCCACCTGCAGTCCTATGTAACACCTCAGAAAACACACTGATGAACTCTCTGAGTACAGCGAGAAAATGTAGTAGATGTCAACTTGCAGTCCAATTTACAGCCCACAGATAATGTAGTAAGAGTTGTCGCGCCGCAAGTCCCATGTAATACCACAGATAGCAACAGTGGATAACTCTCTGAGAACAGATAATGGAGTAAATTCACCTTCCGATCCTATGTAACACCACAGATTAACACAGTGATAAACTCCTGAAGAACAGATAATGTGGAGTAGATGTCTTACCTGCATTCCCATGTAACACCACGGTTTAAAACATTGAATCTAGTCCTCTGATGTACAGATAATTGGGATAGATGGCATCTTGCAGCCTATGTAACAAACCACAGATAGCACAGGAACATCTCTCTGGAGTACAGATAAATGTAGTAGATGTCTCCTGCAGTCCTATGTAACACCACATGATTAATGTAGTAGATGTCCCCTGCATCCTATGTAACACCACAGATACCGACAGTGATAACCTCTGACTCACAGATAATGATAGTTTGTACCGCTGCAGTCGCCAGTTAACACGCACAGATAAGCACATTCTATATAGTCTCTGAGTACAATTAAGTAGTAGCAGAGTATCACCTGCAGACCAATGTTAACACTACAAATTAACAAAGTGATAACTCTCTGAGTACTATATAATGTAGTAGATGTCTCCTGCAGGTTCCTAATATAACACCACAGATTACACAGTGAAGAACTCTCTGTAGCAACGAATAATGTAGTAGATGTCCCCCTGCCAGGTCCGATGTAACGACGCGCAGGATAATACAATGATAACTCTCTGATTACATATGAATTAGTAGATGTGCTCTCTGCAGTCCCTATATAAACACCACAATTACACAGTGATGAACTCTCTGAGTAACAGATTAAAGGTAGTAATGTCCCCTGCAGTCCTATGTTAACACGCACAGATTAATACAATGATAACTCTCTGAGTACAGATAATGTAGTAGATGTCCCCTGCAGGTCCTATTGTAAACACCCCAGAATAGACACAGTGATATAGCTCGCATGAGGGGGGGGGTGAGCAGATAATGGGAGTAGATGTCTCCTGCAGTCTCCCATGTAACACCACGGTTATACAGTATTCATCTCTGAGTAACAGATAATGGGAGGTAGATGGCATCTGCATCCTAATGTAACACCAACAGGATAAAGCCACAGTGATAATTTCTCTAGGTACAGATAATGTAGTAGATGTCTCCTTCAGTCCTATGTAAGCACCGACAGATAACACAGTGATAACTCTGAGTACTAGATAATGTATAAGATGTCCCCATGCATCCTATTAACACCACAGACAACACAGTGATACCTCTCTGAGTACAGATAATTTAGTAGATGTCACCTGCATTCCTATGAACACCACAGATAACAACACTAGATACACACTTCTGAGTACAGAAAAGATGTAGTAGATGGACACATGCAGTCCTATAGCACCACAGATTAATGTAGTAGATGTCGCCCGCAGGATCGCCATGTAATACCAGCAGAAGATAGCACAGTGATGAACTCTCATAGTACAGATAATGGAGTAAATGTCTCCTGGCAATCCTATAACAACCACAGATAACACCAGTGATACACTCTGCGTACAGAAATTAATGGAGTATATTTCTCCTGCAGGTCCCTTGAAACACCACGGTTAACAGTGATTCATCTCTTAGTACAGATAAAGGAGTATATGGCCAATCTGCAGTCCTGAATGTAACACCACAGATAGCACAGTGTACAACTCCTGATTACAAGATAATGTAGTAGATGTCACCTGCAGTCCTATGTAACAGCACAGATAACACACTGATGGACATGCAGGAGACAGGACGTGCACATATTGTCGTCATCTGATTGCTCAGTGATCTTTGGTTTCCATGGTGACCTGATAAGTAAATGTTACATTGTATCATCAGGATTCTCAGAAAAATGCAGCCTGAGGTGCTGTCTAACCGAGCTGCACAGGGGAGGATATTCTAGGAGAGGAGAGTGCCTTATCTTTTAGGATGATACTGAGGAAGAGTCACACAAGAGTAAAAGGTATAAATCCCACAGCAGCACAGATTATTTCAGGAGAGGAGCGTGCTAAGCTTTTAGGAGGCTACAGAATAGAGTCATAAAGAGAAAGAAGCAGCGTTACAAGCAGATGCAGAGTCTCCAGCTGCACAGAGTATTTCAGGAGAGGCATGTGCAAAGCTTTTAGGAGGTTACAGAAAAGAGTGACAAAGAGGAAAATGTAAAGTCCACAGCAGCACAGAGTATTTTAGGAGATGAATACACTAAGCTGTCATGAGGTTACAGAGGAGAGTTACAAAGAGAAAGATGCAGAGTCTGCTGCACAGAGTATTTCAGGAGAGAACTGTGCTAAGCTTTTAGAAGGCTACGGACTTGGGTGGGTTACAAAGAGAAGAAGTTGGGTCCACGGTTGTAAGCAGTCACGATATTATTCAGTAGAAAATATCACTAAGAAGCTGTTATGAGGTTACAGAGGAGAGTTACAAAGAGAAAGATGCAGAGTCTGCTGCACAGAGGATTTCAGGAGAGAACTGTGTTACGCTTTTAGGAGGCTACAGACTGGGGGTTACAAAGAGGAAGATGCAGAGTCTCCAGTTGCGCAGAGTATTTCAGGAAAGGTATGTGCAAAGCTTTTAGGAGCTGACAGAAAAGTGTTACAAAGAGGAAGAGGTAGAGTCCACAGCAGCACATAGTATTTCAGGAGATGAATGCACTAAGCTGTTATGAGGTTACAGAGGAGAGTTACAAAAGAGAGAGAGGCAGAGTCTGCTGCACAGAGTATTTCAGGAGAGAACTGTGTTAAGCTTTTAGGAGGCTACAGATTGACGCTTACAAAGAGGAAGATGCAGAGTCTTCCGTTGCACAGAGTATTTCAGGAAAGGAGTGTGCTAAGCTTTTAGGAGGTTACAGAGGATAATTACAAAGAGGAAGTAGCACAGCCACAAGCAGCACAAAGTATTTCAGAAAGGGAAGTGTGCTATAGCTTTTATGTGAGGTATAACTAGACTAGAGTTACAAAGACAGGAAGATGCAGTACCACAGCAGGCACTAAGTATTTAAGGAGGGGATGTATGCCAAAGATTCTGTGGCTTTCTCATCGGCTTTACGTTACATTTCTTCACCATTTTCAAGATCTCTGCTGTCAGTGAATGGAAACCTGTCCTGACCTGAGAACCTGACCTGACCTAGGTCGTGCTAACACAGCTGCAGTGCTCGTTACAGTGTGTCAGTGCAGGCCGGGCTCCTGGCCCATGGGACCCGCTTCTGTTTAGTTTTTATGTCAGAATATATCAGAAACGTAGCTTGTCGCCAGGATGAAACGTTCGGCCGCGCTTCACACGGTCCAATAACAATGGAAGGCGGATAACCCTGCGCTACATGTCCCAGGCCGGGCGTGATAGCTGCAGGGTTGTTACAATGTAACAGATAAAGGATAGAGCGCCCTTCTGGACCGGGATCAAATGATAAATCACAATGGGCAAGTCTGAGATAATGGCCGGGCGGCCCCCGCCCACGTCAGGGCGATGGTTAACCCCGGCCAGTAGTCACCCAGCTTTCCCAGACTCCTGAAAAGCACAGCATATGGGGGGAGGTGACATATTGTGCACTGGGGGAGGGCTTGCTCTCTGTTAACACCCTCTGGCTCTTCTTTACTGCAGTTCTGGAATCTTATTCATGAACCAGGAAGCTCAGGATGAACACGAAACATGAAAAATTGCCCAATGAACTTTCCGGCTTTATGGGCGACATTATTACGCCCCAATAGCAGCTGCTGTGGGGGCCCCCAGACGTCGGCATTGTTGTGCAGTGCGACTTCCTGGGTTTAACCCTTTCCTCCGCTGTGACATTTGGAAATGTCAATGAAAGTCAGCGGCAGCCTGTGGGCGAGCGCCGCCGTGGCCCCCGAAAATCTCAGTCCTCAGTCAAGTGCTCATAATGCAGTCACTTCACACTGGGTGTAATCTATGCAAATGTCTGACCTTCCCCATTACGAGAAGAAGAATCGAGACGGCTGCGGTCACGGGCGGCCGCGGTATCGGCGGGGAGTAGTCGCTGACTCGTCGCATGCTGTTATATCCACGCACGGAGTTATTACACTCCCTGACTTTAGTGCTTACCCTTTGGCATCAGGCACAAACCTGTGCAGACAAAGTCTCTACTAGGACAATATGGCCGCCACAACAGCTCCAGTCACCCAGCTTTCCCAGAGTCCAGAATGACATATTCCTATATATAGCACTGCTGCTTCCCTGTTAGCTCTCAGGTTGTAGCACCCAACATTAGTTAATAGGCTGCCTTGAAAGCTGGATAACAATCAAAAGCAGCCATATTGCTTGTCACCCATCTTTCCAGAGTCCTGAATGACATCTGCCCAGCTGTGCAGATATAGCACTGCTGCTTTCCTGTTAGCTCTCAGGCGGAAGCACCTACCATCAGTATATATGTTGGCTTGAGGATGCAAGAGTTTGAAAAGCTGGGTCACAATGCAATAGCAGCCATATTGGTAGTCACACAGCTTTTCCCAGAGTCCAGAATGACATCTGCCCAGCTGTGCAGAGATAGCACTGCTGCTTTCCTGTTAGCTCTCAGGCGGAAGCACCTACCAACAGTATATATGTTGGCTTGAGGATGCAAGAGTTTGAAAAGCTGGGTCACAATGCAATAGCAGCCATATTGGTAGTCACACAGCTTTTCCAGAGTCCAGAATGACATCTGCCCAGCTGTGCAGAGATAGCACTGCTGCTTTCCTGTTAGCTCTCAGACGGCAGCGCCCAACATCAGTATATATGTTGGCTTGAGGATGCAAGAGTTTGAAAAGCTGGATCACAATGCAATAGCAGCCATATTGGTAGTCACACAGCTTTTCCAGAGTCCAGAATGACATCTGCCCAGCTGTGCAGTGAAAGCACTGCTGCTTTCCTGTTAGCTCTCAGGTTGTGGCACCCAACATTAGTTAATAGGCTGCTTTGAAAGCTGGATAACAATCAAAAGCAGCCATATTGCTTGTCACCCAGCTTCCCAGAGTCCTGAATGACATCTGCCCAGCTGTGCAGATATAGCACTGCTGCTTTCCTGTTAGCTCTCAGGCTGCAGCGCCCAACATCAAGTATATATGTTGGCTTGAGGATGCAAGAGTTTGAAAAGCTGGGACACAATGCAATAGCAGCCATATTGGTAGTCACACAGCTTTTCCAGAGTCCAGAATGACATCTGCCCAGCTGTGCCTATATAGCACTGCTGCTTTCCTGTTAGCTCTCAGGGGGCAGCGCCCAACATGAGTTAATAAATTGGTTTGAAAATGCAAGAGTTTGAAAAGCTGGATCACAATGCTATAGCGACCGTATTAGTAGTCACCCAGCTTTTCCAGAGTCCAGAATTACATCTGCCTAGCTGTGCAGTGAAAGCACTGCTGCTTTCCTGTTAGCTCTCAGGCGGCAGCGCCCAACATCAGTATATATGTTGGCTTGAGGATGCAAGAGTTTGAAAAGCTGGATCACAAAGCAATAGCAACCATATTGGCAGTCACCCAGCTTTCCCAGAGTCCAGAATGACATCTGCCTAGCTGTGCAGATGTAGCACTGCTGCTTTACTGTTAGCTCTCAGGTGGCAGCTCCCAACATGAGTTTACAGATTGGCCTGAAGATTCAGGAGTCCAGGAAGCTGGGTAATAATTTAATAGTAGCCATATTTTCTGTCACTCAGCTTTCCAAGACTCCTGAATGACATCTGCCTAGCTGTCCAAATATAGCACTGCTGCTTTTTCTGTTAACTCTCAGGCGGCAGTGCCCAACATAAGTAAAAAGATGAAAGAGTTTGGAAAGTTGGATCACAATGTTAAAGCAACCATATTGCTTGTCACCCAGCTTTCCCAGAGTTCTGAATGACATCTGCCTCGCTGTGTAACTATAGCACTGCTGCTTTCCTGTTAGTTCTCAGGTTGTAGCACCCAACATTAGTTAACAGGCTGCCTTGAAAGCTGGATAACAATCAAAAGCAGCCATATTACTTGTCACCCATCTTTCCAGAGTCCTGAATGACAGCTGCCTAGCTGTGCAGATATGGTACTGCTGCTTTACTGTTAGCGCTCAGGTGGCAAAGAACAACATGAGTTTACAGATTGGCCTGAAGATTCCGGAGTCCGGAAAGCTGGATAATAATGTAATAGTGGTCATATTTTCTGTCACCCAGCTTTCCCAGAGTCCTGAATGACATTTGCCTAGCTGTGCAACTATAGCACTGCTGCTTTACTGTTGGCTCTCAGGTTGTAGCGCTCTCATGTTGGCTCTCAGGTTAATAAGTTGACTTGAAGATGCAAGAGTTTGGAAAGCTGGATCACAATGTAATAGCAGTCATATTGCTTGTCACCCAGCTTTCCCAGAGTTCTGAATGACATCTGCCTAGCTGTGCAGATATAGTACTGCTGCTTTCCTGTTAGCTCTCAGGTTGCAGCATTCATCATGAAGATACAAGAGTCTGGAAAGCTGACCACAATGTAATCCCTACATCTATGGCGTAGTGAGGCAGTGGTCACTACTGATCCCTGAGAGGCCCAAAGACTCCTCTACTGCAATATTGTCAATGGCACAAGGTAGACGGGGGCCCTGGCATAGGTTTTGGGGCCCTGGCTTAGGTTTTGGGGCACTGGTATCGGATTTGGGGCCCCGGCATAGGTTTTGGGGCCCTGGCATAGGTTTTGGGGCTCTGGTATAGGTTTTGGGGGCCCTGGCATAGGTTTTGGGGCACTGGTATAGGTTTTGGGGGCACTGGTATAGGTTTTGGGGCCCTGGCATAGGTTTTGGGGCTCTGGTATAGGTTTTGGGGCCCTGGCATAGGTTTTGGGGCCCTGGCATAGGTTTTGGGGCCCTGGCATAGGTTTTGGGGCCCTGGCATAGGTTTTGGGGCACTGGCATAGGTTTTGGGGCCCTGGTATAGGTTTTGGGGCACTGGCATAGGTTTTGGGGCCCTGGTATAGGTTTTGGGGCCCTGGCATAGGTTTTGGGGCCCTGGCATAGGTTTTGGGGCCCGGGAGCTTTCGGTTCTGGTGCAGGGATATGATGCCAGGGCTGTCAATGCTGCCACTAGAGGAGGTCACCCAGAGTGCAGCCCAGGTCACCGTGTCACGGGCGTGGGACTATTCCGGGCCCTCCTGGATCTGTGGCCCCTGTTGACGCCTCAGCTCGGGGGGGTATTTTTCGGTGATTTAGTTTTCGATTGTGTGCTGACAGCGATCCCATCACCAGAACAATGCGTGATTCTCCCCGAGCGGACGGGTCACCAGCACCAAGGTCAATCAACCTTCCCCGGATGAGCGACTTGGCAGACACAAAGCGACGGAAGCGCAGCTCGGGAGGGAGTAGAACGTGCACACCTCTGCTACCTGTCCCCAGCACTGATAGAAGTGCATGCATGGTCCTGCTGCTGTCCTGTTAGCTCTCAGGCTGCAGGACCCACATATTCTGTTGCCTCAGAGAAAGCGGGAGTGGCTGCATTGCATCATGGGTGCAGTGGTGTTTGCTTCAGTCACTTTATATTAGTCTGATACAGAAAATGCTACATCTCCTACCCTGCAATGAGTAAGGGTGTAAGATGCTAGGGATATGTCTGTTTAGATGCAGCTTTGGATGTGATTGGAGGATAAGAAACAATGCAACAGCAGAATGTGACTGCAGCTCTGGGTGTGACTGGAGGATAAGACAGGATGTAACAGCAGAATAGTGACTGCAGCTCTGGAAGTGACTGGGGGATAAGATATGATGTAACAGCAGAATTGTGACTGCAGCTCTGGATATAATCGGAGCATAAGATATGATGTAACAGCAGAATTGTGACTGCAGCTCTGGATATAAGTGGAGCATAAGATATGATGTAACAACAGAATTGTGACTGCAGCTCTGGATGTGACTGGAGGATAAGATATGATGTAACAGCAGAATAGTGACTGCAGCTCTGGATGTGACTGGACTGGAGGATAAGACATAATGTAACTGCAGAATAGTGACTGCAGCTCTGGATGTGACTGGAGGATAACACAGTATGTAACAGCAGAATAGTGACTGCAGCTCTGGATGTGACTGGAGGATAAGAAAGGATGTAACAGCAGAATAGTGATTGTAGCTCTGGATGTGACTGGAGGATAGGACATGATGTAGCAACAGAATAGTGAGTGAAACTCTGGATGTGACTGGAGGATAAGACATGATGTAACAGCAGAATAGTGACTGCAGCTCTGGGTGTGACTGGAGGATAAGAAATGATGCAACAGCAGAATAGTGAGTGCCGCTCTGGATGTGACTGGAGGTTAAGACATGATGTAAAAGCAGAATAGTGACTGCAGCTCTGGATGTGACTGGAGGATAAGACAGGATGTAACAGTAGTATAGTAACTGCAGCTCTGGATGTGACTGGAGGATAAGTCAGGATGTAACAGTAGAATAGTGACTGCAGCTCTGGATGTGACTGGAGGATAAGATGATGAAACAGCAGAATGTGACTGCAGCTCTGGATGTGACTGGAGGATAAGATGATGTAACAGCAGAATGTGACTGCAGCTCTGGATGTGACTGGAGCCTAGTACATGCTGTAATGTCAGAATTGTGAACAAATCACTGGATGTGACTGAAGCATAATCATTTCGTAAAAGTAGTTCCAGTGTTGACTGGGATATGAGACATGGTAGAAAGACATAACTGTAGATGCAGCTCTGAATGTTACAAGATCATAAGGCATTCAGTTCATGCAGCTCTGGAGGGGATTGGCATATGAGCAGCAGTATGAGTGCAGTTCTGATGGTGGTTGTCATATGACCAGCAATTTGAGTGCAGCTCTAGAGGTGACTGTAGCATTAGGAGTTCTGTTAATGCAGATCTGGAGGTGGTTGGCATGTAAGCAGCAGTGTGAATGCAGCTCTGGAGGTGATTGTAGCATTAGGAATTCGGTTAATGCAGCTCTGGAGGTGGTTGTTATATGAGCAGCAGTGTGAGTGCAGCTCTGGAGGTGGTTGTTATATGAGTAGCAGTGTGAGTGCAGCTCTGGAGGTGGTTGTTATATGAGCAGCAGTATGAGTGCAGCTCTGGAGGTGGTTGGCATATGAGTAGCAGTATGAGTGCAGCTCTGGAGGGGGTTGGCATATAAGGAGCAGTATGAGTGCAGCTCTGTAGGTGGTTGTTATATGAGCAGCAGTATGAGTGCAGCTCTGGAGGTGGTTGTTATATGAGCAGCAGTGTGATTGCAGCTCTGGAGGTGGTTGTTATATGAGCAGCAGTATGAGTGCAGCTCTGGAGGTGGTTGTTATATGAGCAGCAGTATGAGTGCAGCTCTGGAGGTGGTTGTTATATGAGCAGCAGTATGAGTGCAGCTCTGGAGGTGGTTTTTATATGAGTAGCAGTATGAGTGCAGCTCTGGAGGTGGTTGTTATATGAGCAGCAGTATGAGTGCAGCTCTGGAGGTGGTTGTTATATGAGCAGCAGTATGAGTGCAGCTCTGGAGGTGGTTGGGATATGAGTAGCAGTATGAGTGCAGCTCTGGAGGTGGTTGTTATATGAGCAGCAGTGTGAGTGCAGCTCTGGAGGTGGTTGTTATATGAGCAGCAGTATGAGTGCAGCTCTGGAGGTGGTTGTTATATGAGCAGCAGTGTGATTGCAGCTCTGGAGGTGGTTGTTATATGAGCAGCAGTATGAGTGCAGCTCTGGAGGTGGTTGTTATATGAGGAGCAGTATGAGTGCAGCTCAGGCGGTGGTTGTTATATGAGGAGCAGTATGAGTGCAGCTCTGGAGGTGGTTGTTATATGAGCAGCAGTGTGAATGCAGCTCTGGAGGTGGTTGGCATATGAGAAGCAGTATGAGTTCAGCTCTGGAGGTGGTTGTTATACGAGCAGCAGTGTGAAAGCAGCTCTAGAGGTGGCTGTTATATAAGCAACAGTGTGATTGCAGCTCTGGAAGTGACTAGAGTATAAGGAATCCAGTTAATGTAGTTCAGCAGGTGGTTGTTATATGAGCAGCAGTATGAGTGCAGCTCTGGAGGTGGTTGTTATATGAGCAGCAGTGTGAAAACAGCTCTAGAGGTGGTTGTTATATGAGCAGCAGTGTGATTGCAGCTCTGGAAGTGACTAGAGCATAAGGAATTCAGTTAATGTAATTCAGAAGGTGGTTGTTATATGAGCAGCAGTGTGAGTGCAGCTCTGGAGGTGGTTGTTATATGACCAGCAGTATGAGTGCAGCTCTGGAGGTGGTTGTTATATGAGCAGCAGTGTGAGTGCAGCTCTGGAGGTGGTTGTTATATGAGCAGCAGTATGAGTGCAGCTCTGGAGGTGGTTGTTATGAGTAACAGTGTGAATTCAGCTCTGGAGGTGGTTTTTATATGAGTAGCAGTATGAGTGCAGCTCTGGAGGTGGTTTTTATATGAGTAGCAGTATGAGTGCAGCTCTGGAGGTGGTTTTTATATGAGTAGCAGTATGAGTGCAGCTCTGGAGGTGGTTGGCATATGAGTAGCAATGTGAGTTCAGCTCTGGAGGTGGTTGTTATATGAGCAGCAGTGTGAAAACAGCTCTAGAGGTGGTTGTTATATGAGCAGCAGTGTGATTGCAGCTCTGGAGGTGGTTGTTATATGAAAGGCAGTATGAGTGCAGCTCTGGAGGTGGTTGTTATATGAGGAGCAGTATGAGTGCAGCTCAGGAGGTGGTTGTTATATGAGGAGCAGTATGAGTGCAGCTCTGGAGCTGGTTGTTATCTGAGCAGCAGTGTGAATGCAGCTCTGGAGGTGGTTGGATATGATTAGCAGTATGAGTTCAGCTCTGGGGGTGGTTGTTATATGAGCACAGTGTGAAAACAGCTCTAGAGGTGTTTTATAATGACAGCAGTGTGATTGCAGCTCTGGAAGTGACTAGAGCATAAGGAATTCAGTTAATGTAATTCAGAAGGTGGTTTTATATGAGCACAGTATGAGTGCAGCTCTGGAGGTGGTTTTATATGAGCAGCAGTGTGAGTGCAGCTCTGGGGGTGGTTGTTATATGAGCACAGTGTGATTGCAGCTCTGGAAGTGACTAGAGCATAAGGAAATTCAATTAATGTAGTTCAGCAGGTGGTTGTTATATGAGCAGCAGTATGAGTGCAGCTCTGGAGGTGGTTGTTATATGAGCAGCAGTATGAGTGCAGCTCTGTAGGTGGTTGTTATATGAGCAGCAGTATGAGTGCAGCTCTGGAGGTGGTTGTTATATGAGCAGCAGTGTGAGTGCAGCTCTGGGGTGGTTGTTAAAAGAACAGCAGTATGAGTGCAGCTCTGGAGGTGGTTGTTATATGAGCAGCAGTGTGATTGCAGCTCTAGAGGTGGTTGTTATATAAGCAACAGTGTGATTGCAGCTCTGGAAGTGAATATAGAATAAGGAAGACAGTTAATGAAGTTAAGAAGGTGGTTGTGATATGAGCAGCAGTATGAGTGCAGCTCTGGAGGTGGTTGTTATATGAGCAGCAGTGTGAGTGCAGCTCTGGAGGGGGTTGTTATATGAGCAGCAGTGTGAGTGCAGCTCTGGAGGTGGTTGTTATATGAGCAGCAGTGTGATTGCAGCTCTGGAGGTGGTTGTTATATGAGCAGCAGTGTGATTGCAGCTCTGGAGGTGGTTGTTATATGAACAGCAGTGTGATTGCAGCTCTGGAGGTGGTTGTTATATGACCAGCAGTATGAGTGCAGCTCTGGAGGTGGTTGTTATATGAGCAGCAGTGTGAGTGCAGCTCTGGAGGTGGTTGTTATTTAGCAGCGTATGAGTGCAGCTCTGGAGGTGTTTGTTTTTTGAGCAGCAGTATGAGTGCAGCTCTGGAGGTGGTTGTTATAAGAGCAGCAGTATGAGTACAGCTCTGGAGGTGGTTGTTATATGAGCAGCAGTGTGAGTGCAGCTCTGGAGGTGGTTGTTTTAAAGACAGCAGTATGAGTGCAGCTCTGGAGGTGGTTGTTATATGAGAAGCAGTATGAGTGCAGCTCTGGAGGTGGTTGGCATATGAGTAGCAGTATGAGTGCAGCTCTGGAGGTGGTTGTTATATGAGCAGCAGTATGAGTGCAGCTCTGGAGGTGGTTGTTATATGAGCAGCAGTGTGATTGCAGCTCTGGAGGGTTTTAATTAG